>CALNHX010013411.1:0-17195 GCA_940337035.1 Agriotes lineatus
GATTAGTCAGGTCAATATTAACATTAACTGCAGAACTTGACGCGCGTTCTAGCAATTCGCATCTTCTTTCGGACCACCTTATATTTGAATATAAAATTCAGCTTTATGGCTGACGTTAGAGATAAGGCACCTACAAGGCTTTTCTGGTCGAAGCACGCTGGGTTGGCTTTTCCTAAGTAGGCTCGCTAGCAAACTCGAGTTTCTCGATTATTGATTTTTCACGAAGCGCCTTCGCGGGATCTGAAATTCAAGGAGCAGGCCAAGACCGCTCTTGTTTAAACAAATGAAAGCCGCTAGTGGCTTTGTTTTCTTTAAGAACGGCAGTAAACAGCTTTGGTAAGAATACCTCCTCTAGTTAAACTTTGAATACTAATTTCGATATTTAGGCCGGTTCCCATGCGAATTTCTTAAGGTTATTCTACAGTTACTCAAAGAATAACTGGGCCTCCCATTTTTCGCTTGGACGTGCAAGCTGACTGGAAATTCCACATCGCCCTAGGCCGCTTTTGCCGTAGTTAGCTGCTCTCATTGTTTGTGACGTCCTGGGATTCTACGAAATAATACAACCAAAATACAGCTTCCCCTTCACGAGCGCTGGAAATAACACCGAATCAAAATGTATGTACACGCATATCTCAGCGTTTTATCGACAAAGGCAGTTGCCGCAAATACAATGAGTTCTTGCTAAGGCCTTCGAAATTCAAACTGAAGCTTGTTTAATTACTCCTTTTAATCAATCAATTTATAACGCTAAAAGCGTGAGTGATTAATCGTTTCCAAATTACTGAAATACGTATGTACCCAAAACTCACTTCCGCCGCGTCCTTTGGACGTTGTGCCCACATGTCAAGTGTGATATTGACAGGTGGCGATCCTGAGTTGTAACCCCGAGCTACTAATTAACATATGTTGTGACTAAAATACTTGGAAGTTGATTCCTACTTATGGTTTATTTATTTGTTAGGCAATTTTCCTACAAATCTTAAGTTGCTGTCACTTTAGCCTTCATCGCTTACGTATATAATTCATATGTTACTGCAATTATTTGGATTTGATTAAATACTTTTATTGCTGATAATATTTTTGTGTTCTTTCCGCAACCCCTTCTTCTGTATAATTTATATAGGTATGCAGCGAAACACTAAAGGTAGCTGGTGTGTTATTTATTAGCTAGATTTATTTTTATGTTGTGACTAATGACAAGGCATCCAATTTTTCATAATTCTACTGTTCAATTTTAAAGCCTGAAGCATTTTTTGCCTAGTCCTTACATCACGCCATATTCTACTGAGAGTTCATGAGCTAGCCCAGGCCGTGTCCACCCTTCGTGTAAGGGAGCGGTACAACGACGTTGAACTATGTGATCGTTTTCTACAACGCGGTGGTAACATCTCATGCAGATGAAGATGTACCAGTATTTTTTATGCGAATTGGCGATATAGAGGTTTTGACACTTTTTTCTAATCCTATTTGAAAGACACCATTGTTCAGAGTCCGGTTAATGATTTAAACCAACTGAAACTTATAATTGAGAAAATTAACAACTCACATCAATGATTATAAAATGTTTCTGAAAAAATGAGGAGACAATTTCAAAGATGTTTGTAGGAAGAAAGCAGACATTTTCTACATTTACTAGGGTTAATACATCAGTTCAGGTTTATTAATTACTTTTACTGTTGCTCAAGAAAATATTTATGTGCCTAAAAATTACGTTTTCTTACTATTTAAACCCAGCTGACACAACATTACCTATAGTTGACATTATAAACATTTCCTGGATCTAGTAATAACGCGTCTTTTTTATTCCACAGCCCACTTGGAATCAGTTTTCTTACCTCTTGTTATATGGAATATATGTCTTGTATCAGTAATCAGTTTCTCCATAATCCAATGAATTTTAGTTTAAATATTTGCTAGTGTTTGTGTATTTATAGGATTGGTTTTTTAAATAAAGCTTTTGTGTGATGCGTTGTTAACAACATAATTAATTTTTTCAATAGAAACAATTTATGCCGATTTCGCCCAATTTGTATAATTTAGGGTTAAGTGTTATCGCTGATTTGCATATATTTGAACATGTTTTAGTTCGCTTGAAACGTTTTAATTAGCTATTATAACGGTGACAATACATAATGCCGATTTTACAGAAATATAGATAAATTTTCACGTCAAACAGTACAATTCTAACATTTCGATTAAGATAACAACGAAGTTTTAAAATTAATTTGAAACCTAGAGTTTTAGTAATTAAGAAATTAATTGGTAGATTTTTAAGCTGAATATAGAGAGAAAAATTTACATTGTTCGAATAATTTTCTAATTCTGGATGAGAATATTTATATTTATTTGTGTGACATAACAGTGACACTACTAACGGGATAGTTAAAAATTTAGCAAATTTTAATTTTCCCAGTTTGGGGTTCATTAAGTTCCATTTCTTGTTTTATAGGAAAAAATCAACTCTAGTAGATATTTTCTGATTGTGTTATAGTAGCCGTTTAAAATCTTATGTGATGTGTAGCCGGAATAGGACGAACAGGCATCTGCCAGAGCCAAGTTTTCCCGTTTCTGAACTTATGGATATCGCCGAAATAATGTCTTAATTAAACATAATAACGGCATGTTTCCGACAGCAGTGGACTCGCAATAGCGAGTACCCCTAATTTAGAATTCACGAGTACTCATTAAAAGCCTTTCACGAATACATTTACCTAATTTATTTGGCTGGAAAATTGATTGTAGCGTTGTGCCCGGTCACATATAATAATCTACCACATCGTGGTCATAGTTAATAGGTAGTTCCCACACTATTGGTGCGATAGCGTAGGTGTTGGCTTCCAATACGCAACCTGCTGCGATTTGAACTATGACTTTTTATGAAAGCTCGTTTGAACGCTATTACTGAAAGATCTATGCGTATTCTAAAGGAAAATATTAAGTGTGTACGGTGCCTGCGGCCACACTTTTTGTTGGCGGTGTGTGATGTGGCCTAATGCAGTTTTGTAGGTTCTACGCTGTCTGGCGAAACCGCAGACGTGGTTTATGTCAATTATTTAAATTAGATAAATAGTAATTCCGCGCGCTATCAAAAGAGAAATTTGTGGAACACTATGTATATACAACCTTACAGAGTTACTGTTATATGAAATTTTAGAGCGTAATGTGGAGTGATATTTAAAAACTGATTTAATATATATTTGAAGCGGTGTATAAATGTCTAAATAAATATGTGTCAACTTTACGTTATATTTCGTTTAATTTGATCTTTATTAATTCTTGTGCTACTATCAAGAGTTTTTTATACATTACCATTTCTGTTGCTTTCACACTGATCAAAGTTGGTATTTTCTTAAATTAAGATTAAGGAAATAGTACATTGTGTATCTAGGACGAAAAGCGTAACATTCCCAGACGACTGTGAATATTGTTGGGCGAGGAGAATGCCGAGCCCAACAACACAGGAGTCTGGGAATGTTGCTTTTTGTCCAAAATGCACATACTATTTTTCCGCCTATCGATACGAGTAATTAAAAAATTTAGGAAATAGTACTCGAATATTCCTTGCCTAGGCCGGGAATATTATTCCTGTACAGTTTTATTGTAAATTACCTAGCAACGGCTGATGTAATGGAACGTTTGAATTATTCCTGTACAGTTTTATTGCAAATTACCTAGCAACGGCTGATGTGATGGAATGTTTGACTTTGCTCAACAAAATTGTGTCAATAATGTGTCAGTTCTAGTACGATTGGCGGAAAAGATCATTTTGATGCTATTGTTTCTGTGATTAGTAGCCTACAAGTTGCAGCAGTACTGATATGTTTCCATTAAATATCGGCATTCATATAAATTATTTTAGTTAGTGGAACACTCTCTATGAAAATATAAAAAATTTAAATGTGCTCATATGCATTTCTTACGATCTGTGATCGAGTCTCGACCATGAAAATCATCTGCTAAAGCTACGATCTGGGCGTTTCCTCTGGTTACTTGTTGGACCTGGTATGTACAATTCTGTACCTAGCTGGGGTAATAATTACCTACAGTGGACCGCGGGATGGGACGTTTTGACGCGACTAATTCGGTGCAGCCCTTTCGGCGTGAAGAAGCTTCGGCGCAGAAACGGGTCGGCACGAGGACTATTCGGCGTGAAACGTTTTGGCGCGGGGCCGTTTCGGCGCGATAACATATAAATCCAAACATATATTTTGCGTTGCTTTTAATTTCCGTGCGTAGTATAAAAACTTTTGGATTTCGAATAAAAATCGTTAAAATTGTAAGTAAACACTCACAACAAGTAGTAGATTGTTCTACATGTTAAGAAAAGTACAACTTTTCCAACAGGTGTAACCGTTTTATTACGAGCCCTAACCACTATATATTCGGCCATTCCAATAATTTTATTTCCTTCACGTAAAAACAGAGTTTTATGATTGAACAAAAAACAATTAAGGTACAACATTTTCTTTTCGTTAAAACATGATAAGAGATCTTCGAAATCCTTAATCCTTAATCCGCGAATGCGGTGCCTTAATTGTTCTCCGTCCACTCATAAAATCCCGTTTTACATTAGTAGAGTAAAATTATTGAAATGGCCGAATATATAGTGGTTAGGGCTCGTATAAGCGAGTGCAGCGAAAGGAGTGGGTAAATTTGATACGAGCATAAAACATCACTTTATAAACGCGTTGAACATGATGTTTTTACTTCCCTCGTCTAAAAGACGAAGGATATATTGTAATCACGAAAAAACATCTTCCGAGATCTTCAGATTTTCACGTTTTGTCTGCCTGTCTGTCTAATTATCTCTCTGTCTGTCTGCCTGTTGCCGGTGTATAATATATAACTCAAAAACTATTTGTAGTAAGAAGACTATATTTTGCATGCGGATTGGATTATATGCCTTCTGACATAAAACCGAAAAAATTTCAGTAAATATATATAGAGTGAGCATCTTAAAAAAATATTTTGCCTATTTATGCTCTAACTCAAGAACTATTGTTTAAGTGAAAGTAATATTTTGCACATAGCTCAAGTTTTACCCTTGACGATAATGGAAACCAACAGATACAGAGTGAATGTTGTAAAAGAAATAAAAGGGGCAACAAATAAGTGAGTTGAGTTTAATACAGCTGCAGCGCAGAGATTCGAAGGGTCCTGCTTAGTCGCCTGCGACGAGCGGTCGGGCTACTATCAACGTTGACGCTTTTGCAGGGGCGGAAGTTCGAATCCCAGCACCAGTAATGCTTTTAATTTGAAAATTGATGTAATTCGCATTATCAAGTATTTTCTTTTATTGTTTCATTGTAACGTCCAAGTTTCTTTCGATTTCAAAAATTGTTATTTTCAAAATGTCCACTTGCGAGGGGAGTTTTGAGTAAAGCCCTTTCAGATTTTTTCACTCCTGAAGAAAAACAGTACTTTTTACAACTAAAATATCACTTGGAAAGTTCGACATTTCCTACAATGTACTAGACAAATTCTTGCTCTTGCTCTTGCTCTTTCTAGCAAGAGTAAGAATATTCAAGAACAAGACCAAGATAATAGATCGAATATTACTTCAATCAAAGAAAGAAGAATATAATAAACAGCTCAGCAGGAATTTCGAACGACACCTAGGACAAGGTAATGAGAATATCAATGAAGCAACCACTAGAATAGGAAACATAATAAGAGAAACATCTGAAAAAATAGTCAAGAACAAAAAATCAAACCTAATAAGTTTCCACAAAAAACTGAAAACCTCCTAGAAAAAAGACGCGATCTTATAAAAGCGGGTAAAACAAATACTATGGAATATACAGAAAATAACAAAGATGCCCGTAAATCAGCCAACATCGATATATTAGAATATGACACTCTTAAGATAGAAACATTGATTGAAAATCATAGAGAATTGAATGTTTTTAGCAGAAATAAAAGTCAAAGGAAGAAAATGTATAAACTGAAAAACACACAAGGAAACATAATAACAGATAGAAAATACAGGCTGGAAATTACAGAACTATTCTATGTAGATCTATATAAATCAAAAGTCTCCGAGGAAGCAAACCCGCATAACAACGAAAAAGTCAAAGTTTATATATTCAAATGAAAGTAAGCACAAATAAATGTGGACCTGCAAAAACGTCATTTTGGAAACATCCCTTTTACTCAATGATAATAATTGCTAAAAAAATAATTTAATTTTTATTTTTTAATAAACTTTGATCTGAAATGTTGTGGTTTTTTAAGGTTCTTCATCCACCGGCCCGACGCGACTGCGATGCAATTACGATGCAACTACGACATACCTACGATGCGACCACGACGGCAACTCGTGTTATACACATCAAAACAATTAATATAGCAGCTGAGCATACCCATATCGACCCATTTCGAGCTTGCTGCTAATGGTGTAATAATAAAGTTGAAGAAACACCACGAAGTTTGATTAAAAACAAAAATTTTTGGGGCACAGTAATTATTTTTTTAATGGAAAATACAAAAATTTACATTGGTTGTCAGTATTTTGTATACAATAGGCAACCAAAAGTTATATCGTTAAATCGTGCATTTTATGAAGCAAATTCAACATGACTAATTGCCTCACGATTGACATTGTCAGGCGCGAGCAGCCATTTTGTGCAAATCGCATCGTGTTCGCATCGCAGTTGCTTCAGTGTGCAGTGAAGTACATAAACCCGTAGAATAATAACCACGCGATTATCGCTTGTTTCTTGTCAGTTACGTCGTCTCAGTAAGCGGGCGGCCTAAGTATTAAAATCACTATTTCATTAAAAATGTTTAGCGCATTTAAGAAAATAATTATTGTGTTAATATGAACTTCAGTGTGAGCATAAAAATACTACGACCATAAACAAATACTATTCTTAGTTTTATAGATACAGAAAAAATAATTTTACAAAATTGTTGTCCAACGAGCGAAAGGAAACAGGCAATTATGATGAGAGAAAGAAATACTCATCGCATTTATATGAGTCTTTTTTCATAAACGGCACTACAAGAGATTTTTTTAAGAAATCCAGAGGGCCCAATTTTTGAGCTAAAACTTTCAACAAAAAAATATTCCATTCGTTTAGAGATCTATTGATTTCGCCCATAAAATTTGTTTTATCGGTAAAGAAAGGGGTGAAAAAACCCTCTCACTTTCGCTACTGGTTTCACATTTTTCAGTTCACCCTCGGTAAAGCGTTTTTAAACCACTATATACCAAACTATATCCAAATCGGGCCAACAGTTTTCGCGATCTACAGTGTGTTTCAGTTTACATGGAAGCACTCCTGTATTTTCTTTGTTTTTGTATGAATAGATTTGAATTTTTTATGAGTTGTACAACTCACCGAGAGGCATCTATTCATGTCCTTAAGCTCAAAAGACGTTATTAGCCTGGTCTACTACGATCAAGAACATGGGTCACATTGTCAATATCTTGCATCGCGTTAGAGTTACAGCAAAAAGTTATTAAGAAAAGTTGTTTAGAATCAAAAGACTACTCCACATACCAATTTTCATTTAATGGAGGAGGTCTTTTGTGCTGTACTCTTTTCTGAATCCGGCTTGTTCTGTGGGTTGATAAATTTCAAATTTTCTTTCTAGTCTGTTTGTGACGATTCCCATAAACAACTTATAGACCTGTGACAGCAAACTTATGGGTCGGTAATTCTCGAGGTCAGTTCGGTCACCCTTCTTAAATATAAGGATAGTCATTGAATTTTACCATTCGGTTGGTACTTTTCCTTGTAACAGGCGTTTGTTGAACAATTTTTTTAAATCTTGTTTTGTTGTTTTCTCACTCTCTTTCAACATTTCTGGTAGTATGTTATCGTCGCCTCCAGTTTTGCCATGCTTCATCTGCTTTAAAACCAATTCAATTTCTTCTATTTCGATTTCTGGTTTTTCTTCCGAATTTACATTGGTAACACGTTCTTTCGCTTTTTCGTTGTTATGCGGATTTACTTCCTCGGAGACTTTTGATTTATATAGGTCTACATAGAATAGTTCTGTAATTTCCAGCATGTGTTTTATTAATAATTATTACCAAGCTACAGTGCTACATTCTGCAGCGCTGCACTACACAAGACACAACACATGGGCATCCCATCTACAAACATACGCACCTGCACCAAATATCTCTTTTCTCGTAAACAAAACTAGCTGTCAGTCATAGGAAATTTTAAACTACTTATATTGCTGAAATAATTTACTATTGCGATTTGCTTAACATGTAACTTAATATGGCTTTATCTTACTTTTTGCGTTCTGGAGATTTAATACCCAATCGAGGTCAGTAATTTAGTAATTGAAGTACAAGAAAGTAATTCTATTACCGCATGTAATTTAAATGACTATATCTAATTCAAATACTTTTAAAGTAATTTAAATATTTTAGAGTACCAATTTAATTACTCAAAAGTAATTGATCAATTGAATATTGTAATTCATTACTTTGAAAAAGTAATTGTCAAACATTTATTATGAAAGATGGCAGTTACCAAGTACAATTGCCTGTCGTCAATCCATTTGAAAGGGCAGGAAGTTAATGCAAGTATATGTTCTTCACTTTAAAATAATCAAATTGACGAAGAAATATACACCAATGGTGCAATTGTACTGCAAATGTAAAAATTCAGCTTGACCCGTTTGAACTTCAGGCTAAAATAGAAATATCAACACTAAAAAATCTTCTCCGAGCCAGTGCATTCAGATTGTATATGCGTTTAGCTATATCACAAAACATTATGAATTATTAGTTCAAACCATCAATAATGATAATAATAATAATAATAATAATAATAATGAACTGAATAGTATTAGCAATTTCTGAGACTGTAGAAACAGTGATAAAAATATCTAGTCTGCACTTACATTATTCTTTGACGAACCATTATTGATAGTTTCCTTGACAATATTATAGAAAAAGGAAGGGACTTAACGCGACATACAATTTTGAAAACTTTCTATAACTCTTCCTTTTACAGAAAACCATTTGGTAATGAATAATGTTTATAATAGTGCAGTGTTTTCTAAAGCGTTACTTCTATTTAAAAGAATTTTAACTGTTGACATGAAAAAATTACATTTAGCTCTTTAAATACAAGGATAAGGGTAAAGTTTCATTCTCAGTTGATAGTAGTTGACAATTCATATATTCAAATAAAAGGAATTAAAGGAAATTGCCGAACAAAACCCGATATATATCAGTGTAGCCAATTAGTGCCACACTAGCTTTACGCAGATAAGGGAGATAGATAGTAGATCTTCCATATTGTAGCTGTAACTGTAAAGAATAATTCTAATTTCACAGAAAAGAGCTTATTAGTAAAACATATAAGCGCTACATAATGTGTGAAAAGTATACCTCCACGGTATGCAGAATTAAGCTTTATAAATTGTTGTAAGTGGCAAAGTACTACAATAGTTTAATTTTTTTTAAATTGTATCATCACCGTTTTTCATATTATTTTATATTGCAAATTGGTTTTAATAATTTTATTATAATTTCTATGTAAGCTTTGTTAACATGATCGAATGAATGTTTGAGAGATACATCGTAAGATGGCTAAAACCTATAAATTCTATTCAAGTGAAGAAAAAACAAAATTTAAAGGTTTTAGTTTATTTTATTTTTTACTTATTACTTCGACACTACTTGCCGAAGTATTATTTTCGGACTATTTGGGCTATTTTTACTAGTTTTTTTTTGCAACCATTCAATTAATCGTGACCAATCCAAAACTATATTAAATGTCCCAATAAACTACATAAATTTTAGCAAAGACATTAAACACTTTTGAGTTAAAGAAAATTCGGAAAATTAGCAATACCGAACTATGTTCTGCGGGATGGATGTAAATGTTGTACCTCAAGAACGGCATAACCCACCAGGATGATTTTTGAGCCAGTTTGTGTGGAATATTAACGCAAATAACTGAAAGGTTTTTGAACGGGATCTGTCGCGTTTTCTTTTTGTATATCTTTGGAGATTCCTATTCTCAATACATTTATCAATAATATGTGTATGCTGTTGATATGATCTAATGGAATACACATTCAACTCCCGAGCCAGTGGTTGCGAATTCGAATCTCGGTTTGGGAAAGATTTTAATAAAATGTAATAAAAGTCAAAGCAAATTTCTATCCTCTCTCACCTTTAAATCT
The DNA here is from genome assembly GCA_940337035.1 of Agriotes lineatus. Lineage (NCBI taxonomy): Eukaryota > Metazoa > Arthropoda > Insecta > Coleoptera > Elateridae > Agriotes > Agriotes lineatus. The sequence continues at coordinate 10,165 of CALNHX010013411.1, forward strand.
AAAATGCCACATTTGCACTCTCCGCTAACGGTTTTATTGATAGATTGCTTGCTCAATTTTAAACCGATTTCCTCCGACTCCCGTCTCTCTTGTAAATTTTCTTTAGCCGATGTCGTCGCATATATGAGGCGATCATATATATAACACAATACGATAACGGCCACTGAAAGCACCGTTCTAACAGATTACAAAAACTAAATTCATGTGTTCTAAAGAGCGCACGGCAGAAACCACTTCATCCCAACAATGTGCCGAAGTATCGATAAGGAGCTTGCATCTTTTTATCTTGTTTGTAACCGTGTGGTGTTAAACTGGGGCTAAAATGTCTCTAAAGATTTGAAATGATTACATATATGCAGATGCATTGCTATAAATAGTAAAATAATGCCGAATATCGACACTACTGCAATTGCAGTTAAGCGAGTCAAAGCTATTTAGCAATAAGAGTTCATATAATACACTAATCAACACAAATCTAAAGATTTTTATGGTGTACCATAAAACACGTCCATGAGATTTCCAGTGTAACTCAAATAGGTGTCGCTATCCTTTATCTAATACACTTGTCTGTCCGGGACGCTGTTTTGTCTGTCCGGGACGCTGTTTCAGCAGCCAAACCGTAAGAGATAGAGAAAAAAGTTATGAAAGTTATATGTTTGTAATGGTCATGTCAGGTCAGGAACCGAATTTCAGTCACGTGACACTTCCGGTTTTCGAGAAATCACGTAATTTCCGTCCGTCCGGGACGCTGGTCCGTCCGGGACGCTGTTTCAGCAGCCAAACCGTAAGAGATAGAGAAAAAAGTTATGAAAGTTATATGTTTGGAATGGTCATGTGAGGTCAGGAACCGAATTTCAGTCACGTGACACTTCCGGTTTTCGAGAAATCACGTTTTTATTTAATACGCGTTCTATTTGAAAAACGGTCTTTTTTGTTTTATTAAATGAGACATTTGTCTCACTGGTTGCTAGTTTTGACTAATATATCTATACCTACAATTTATTGTGCTATTTTTAGTAGATAGATTATGATTTTCAGCACTAAATTTTACGTTCAGGGGTAGATAACTTTCAATCTGCTCGTCTTCAGCAAAGTTGGAAGGTATTATACAGGGTGTCTAATCGCTCGTACGAAAAGTGCACTACGATATTTTACGCTTAAAACTGAAACGTATTTTTCTGGTAAAACCATTCAAAGTTGAGAACTAACATTTGTTATAATTACATTCTTAACAACAGCACAGCAAAAATTTACAAAAAGAGCACCTTTAAATAGTGTTAATGAAATTAATGTTCGAATCATCTAACTGATTGGTATTTTAGTTTTTTTACAATTTTCAACCGAAAAAACGTGTGGCAACAACGCCGCATACTGTAAAAGACAATATAATTTTATCTATCATGCCAGTGTATATGAACATGATACGAATCATAAATTGCTTATACACTTCTCCAATAAATTAACGCACCAAAAAAAAGTAGCCAAAAGTTTAAAGTTAATTATTGTCGAAACCACTTATCCGATTTGGACGATTTTTTTTTGAATGACACGTCGTCTCTTTCAGAAAGTTAGTGTACTACTCTATTCGCATAGAAACTTATTTTTTTATAAATACCGGGTGTAACAATTATAACGTGTTTTTTCCATAAAATGTTTAATACCCTGTAGGGTTCAACAGCTACAATATCAAGTTATAATTCATAGCAAACTCTAGCCTTATCTTTTTATAACATTTTGTTTTTTGATTTACTCTTTTATCTTAGCTACTGCAAAAGAAACACAATTTTATAGCATAACATGTGTTAATGGAGACCTAATTTAACAACAACAAAAAAAGAAACAAAATGTAAAGAAAAAAGGTAAACGAAAGTCTCAGTAGCGAGTATTTTCGCCTCTGGCCAGAATAACTTCTAACCTTCCTCAAACAGAACTAATGCTTGAGCAAATTCTTCGCGAATAAGATTTCGTGTTTCACGTTGCATACTGAGAAAATTAAAGATTTTGTAAAAAAAACGTTAAGGACTAACACCGAAAACACACTTCTATCAACTACTGCTTTTTGACAGTTGTATTTATCTGATGACAATTACTGTTTCTTTCTGTTTCTCCATAGCCTGCTACTTTAGTGAATTTAATGCAAATTAAAGTCAATAAAAACATGTTATGCTATAAAATTGTGTTTCTCTTGCAGTAGCTAAGATAAAAGAGTGAATCAAAAAACAAAATGTTATAAAAAGATAAGGGTAGAGTTTGCTTTGAATTATAACTTGATATTGTAGCTGTTGAACTCCACAGGGTGTTATACATTTTATGGAAAAAATACGTTATAATTGTTACATCCGGTATTTATAAAAAAATCAGTTTCTATGCGAATAAAGTAGTACACTAACTTTCTGAAAGAGACGACGTGTCATTCAAAAAAAAATCGTCCAAATCGGATAAGTGGTTTCGACAATAATTAACTTTAAACTTTTGGCTACCTTTTTTTGGTGCGTTAATTTATTGGAGAAGTGTATTTTGAAAAATAATCCTTAAAATACAAGGTTTTTGTTTTATCTTTAAGCATAGAATATCGTTATTTCCTTTTTAACAACTAGTAGAATCTGTAATAATTTTTTTCTTAATTTGACAGCCTCAATAATTCAACTTTTAGTTTAAGTGAACACAATAGGTTAAACTATCTTTATGTCGTTGGAATAATTTATAATTAATAACAAGTAGTAACAAATTGATCGATAGCTCGTGAACTGAATCAACTTTCTTCAGAGCAGCGTATTATTACACCAATATTCAAAGTATTTACCACAAACACTTATGGTTTTTGAATTTAATTCGGCCAAATTTAATTAGCTTCTGTTATTTTTTCTATTTTAAAATATTATTCATGTTTATTTTATTGTTTAGTTTTTGTTGCATTATGTTGCTGTGCGTTATTTATCAAAAAGTTTGTCTTAAAAAATGTCACACTTAAATCAGTCATTTTGTTTTTAAACTCCAGCCTACTTAAGTGTTTGGAAAATAAATATTGATATTGCCTTTAAAATTCCGACTATAACGTTACATATACGTTTTATAAACCATTTTATCTTAAATGTACCTAGATAATATTTTCTTTGGATTAGAATATGGATGTCCACTTTCAGTTTGAGTTAACCAAAGTCGAATAATAACAATTTAGTTGTGTTAATTTGAATATTTTTACATGGATGGTTTTTCTGAGCTTCTGAGGTACGTACTCGAACAACACGCGCCACCAAAGAGCATAACCATCTCGTGGATCCTTGCTCAAGCACATTAAGCCATTGAATGCTGGGTGTTTATCTACAAAGGCTACGCGGTCTAAGCCGAAATTCGTTTTTACAAGAATTCGAGTAGCCGCGCAAGCTTCAAACAACATATACTTCTAAATAATTAGCAATACTTGCTATAGTACAAGATTGAGCCAGTTTTGCATGATTTTGAATATAGTTACAATTTATATTCTTTGTACGTGTTTTTGTTATATCTTTAATTGCGGTAAATTTAAATTTGAACTTCTGGTAATAACCAAATAACCAAAACGTGTTATATTTAGTAGTAAGGGGTACTTTAAATGAAATCTACATTATAATGGCATTTATTCACGAGAGGTGAAAGGTAACAGAATGAGAACACCATCATTTTTAATCGTTTAATTGGAACACCAACATTGGTAAATTAAATAATACAAGGTGATTAGCTCCACTTTGTGTGCCCAGCTTATGTTATGTTATATTGTAATTGAATTTTAATTAATTTAATTGCTCTATTTCTTTATTTTGGATAATAAAAATTATGTTCTGCTAGCGCCAGTAGATACACTTGCTGAAAATCAGATCGGATTATTTTTAATCTAGATTGCTTATATTCTGAAATTTGATGTTTCTATTTTATTATGACAACTCAAAATTTCTGTCAACTGATACTTCAAACTAGTTTTTAAAATTCAATTACAAATACTGCAACGCTATCTGGGGCTTCGTATTAATCTCAAGTTTATATTTAATTTGGAAAGTGCCCCTGTAGCATTATCAATTATGCCCTTTTAAGAATGGTAGCCCTTGTTGGGTCCAGGTCCTGATTACTCACACTTAGACTGATTTAAAGAAAGAGGTTTGACCAAAATATACATTTATTCCCTACTAATGTACATAACTAAAATAAAATGAATGCGTTTGTTGTATAAAGTTACAGTTTATATTGTATTTGAGTTTTCGTCCTGGTTCCTGGAGGCGGTAGGCCACCTTGTGTGCATCGATGTATGCCTGTGAGCTTCAAAGTATAAGGCCTGCGGGATCAAGTTGGTACAACTGGAAACCAAAATAAAAATTAAATATGTCAAAGAGTGTCGGTGTAAACAAAAGGAAGATTTTGGTTTATTTTAATTATGAAGTGACTGGATCGGAACTATAATTTGTTTAAATTAAGTACACATCTGTACACGTGCACCTCCTTGCGATATGTTAAGAGTGCAGTCGACCTTTGACCGTGGGTCAAAATTCCTTTCGAGGTTATCTTATAAAACGGCGCGTGTGAAGGCCGCTATAATATATGGTATCACAGGGTAAGTATCAAATTTGTACAACTGTTTACTATCTTCCACATGAAATGTGAACTGGTTCTAAAATTTTCAATTCTGTGATTCAAACTGACTTTACTTTAATGTACTCGGATGCATTCTTGAAATTAATTGTATTTTGACAGGTCTTTCGTGACTTTACTGGATTTGAATTTATTGTTATTTCAGTGTGCGTGGATGTTATATTTGAATGTTAGCTTTATTCCTACAGAATAAACTCAATTGAAACTCGCCGATATTCCAGCCAAGTTCAATTGGGATTTATTCGTTCCGTAAGTTTACCTGGATTGCTCGCCCACGAAATTAAGTTATTTCGATAGCCCAAATATAAGCTTAATTCGTATGCGAACGCTCGTGACAAACTTTACGGAATTGTAAGAATAAAACTTGCACAATCCGATTCCCAGATTTGTGTATAATAAACTTATTGTTTTCAATTTACGAATAAATCCTAATAAACGCAGTCCGAGTCCAGAAATACGTTTATATAGGCAGGTACCTGGGGAAAATCGAGTTAATATTTCGAATTCTTCAGGTCGGTTTCTGGTCTGAGTTTGGCTCAAGGCCCTGGTTAATTTAGGTCGGAGATCCGGGATGTTCTGCGGCTGGAAGCCCGCTTAAATTCTGGTCAAGATCTCCCCGAGTACGCTGCTCGAATTTTGTTTTAAACGCGGCGATCGGCTCTCGGAACTTCTCGATTATTAAGGAAGGACTGCGCGGAGAATCGATTCTCCGTACCGCTCGCGTCGATCGAGGGGCTAGCGCTAATTTTGCCAGTTCGAGCGCTTTGAAAAATTTCCATTGTTGAAAACCGATTGTTGCGGCGTTTTAAATGCTCTAATATTATATATTATTAAAAATGCATTTAAAACCAGAGCGAAACTTTATAATACTTCATCGTTACATTTGTCATACGACAATCTCAAATAGTAAGTACTTCCTTAATTAAAATTAACTCACTTTACTCTTTATTTTCTTTTAGTTCTTATTTTAAATTACCTGGATACTGTTACCTTTTATTAAACTTAACACTCTCCTCTGCTAAATCCATTACGTCCAACTCTGCAACTTACCACGCTACAAAACTGCTCCACTCAAAGTCACGGCGAAGGCCTCAACTAGCAACCAACTGTAAACATATCCAAAATCCGGATCCAAATCAACACAGGAACCTAGTTTGCCACAGGAATCAGCATCTACAGTTTAGTGTTCAACCAAATCACATACAGTGTGTTTCACTTTACATGGAAGCACCCCTGTATTTTCTTTGTTTTTGTATGAATCGATTTGAATTTTTTACCAGTTGTACAACTCACCAAGAGGCATCTATTCATGTCCTTGAGCGCTAATGACGTTATTAGCCTGGCCTACTACGATGAAGAACGTGGGTCGTATTGTCAATATTTTGCGTCGCGTTAGAGTTACAGCAAAAAGTTATTAAGAAAAGTTGTTTAGAATCAAAAGAGTACCCCAGATACCGATTTTCGTTTAATAATTCGAATTTTTAATTTTTATGCATAAATTTGTCAAAGTCCCAAATTTCAACTTTTAATTTTGGTATCAAATGGTGCCATTGAGAAACAATATTTTTATTATTGTTGCAAACGTCATTAGCTATTAATAATGGCTGAATTACGTTTAACTGTAGCTGAGAAAGTAGAAATAATTAGAATTACTGGTGAAAATGCAAGATCCAACAGAGAAGTAGCTAGAATATTTAATGGAAGGCATCCAGGGCGTGCACCTATTTATCCTGACACAAATTAAAAAGTTGATTAATTTTTTAAACAGTTCCAGGTTAAATAGGTGCACGCCCTGGATGCCTTCCATTAAATATTCTAGCTACTTCTCTATTGGATCTTGCATTTTCACCAGTAATTCTAATTATTTCTACTTTCTCAGCTACAGTTAAACGTAATTCAGCCATTATTAATAGCTTATGACGTTTGCAACAATAATAAAAATGATGTTTCTCCATGGCACCATTTGATACCAAATTAAAAGTTGAAATTTGGGACTTTGACAAAATTATGGATAAATATTAAAAAATCGAATTATTAAACGAAAATCGGTATCTGGGGTACTCTTTTGATTCTAAACAACTTTTCTTAATAACTTTTTGCTGTAACTCTAACGCGATGCAAAATATTGACAATACGACTCATGTTCTTCATCCTAGTAGGCCAGGCTAATAACGTCATTTGCGCTCAAGGACATGAATAGATGCCTCTTGCTGAATTGTACAACTGGTAAAAAATTCAAATCGATTCATACAAAAACAAAGAAAATACAGGGGTGCTTCCATGTAAAGTGAAACACACTGTATATGAATTCTGCTACAAACCAGCACCACGAACCTTGACCAGAGGCAAGCCATCAGATATCACTTGACAAGCCTCACAAATCTGCTCACTCTGCTAATGATGTCGATGCA
>CALNHX010013412.1:0-17192 GCA_940337035.1 Agriotes lineatus
CTGATGGTGGTAATTCAGAAACGTCGTCCTGTAGGTCAATAGATAACATCCCAGAATCAGTAATTTTAGAAATCGATAAGACCCTTGAAGAGCCGTTGTCGGAAAAAAATTATAGTGAGTACAAAATATTTTATATGACTATTCGGCTTTTTCAACATTATAACACAGCATACATTTAATTTTTTTAATGAATTTATTGTTTGTGTCCATTATAAAAAAGAAGAAGAGAACAAAAAGTACTACGTTGCAAATATTGTGAAAATTACCCATCCCTCAAAAACTTTATGAGACATTTAGAAGGAAAACATAAATCCCAAGATCCACTTCATCTTGGGAACAGGTAAAATCTTGTCTTTTAAATGTGTTAAGATTACACACTGGCTACCCTATTATTTCCTGTATAGTTCAAGATAAAGAAATCTTCAAATTAACTATTAATCAGTCACAAGTCTTAAATTTTCTTCACTCTGCCAATAGTGATAAGTTTTAACAAATATTAAACTTTCTAAAATACACATGCGGTTATTTCTTTATCTGAATAAACGTCGTCCTTACTCGACAAGCTGTAGCGCGTTTTTCATGCACTCGCTTCTCGAAATGGTTACCATGACAGTACTTTCGTAAAGAAGTGGATAAATTCGTTAAAAACTTAAGGAGTAACTTTTGGAAAACGCTCGGACCCCTCGATCTTTATTTTTATTTGCGCATTTGCACAGGGTCCGTGTAAGAGATATGACACCATCGATGTTTTTTTTTTAAATAGCAACCCCTTTTTTATTACTGAATTTGAAAGAAAGCATCTTTTTACTTACGTTAAGCTGATTTTTGAGTATAGGTCAGATGATCAAAAATTAAGAAGAACAAATTAAAATTGCCATATACCTACTAAATTTAAGTAGTTGCAATGATAATTTCAAAACCAACTAAATTAAATGTACAAATTGAGCACCGTTGTCTGCCTGACAGTAACTAAGACGACCGACATGTTTTTTATTGATTGCTGCCATTGATAAAAGCGTAAAATCATACTTCTTAAAATAAAATTTAGTATTTTACAAATTTCAAATTGTGATCTTTCAAATTCTGTAATAAAAAAGGGGGTTGCCATTTAAAAAAAACATCGATGACGTCATACCTCCTACGAGGTCGACGGGTCTAAGCGTTTTTTTCCAAAAATTATGCTTTGAATTTTTAGCGAATTTATCCACTACTTTACGAAAGCACTGTATATTAGAGCAGGATATGATTTCTAAATATATCAAGAAACATTTCAAAGTAGGTAATAAACAATTGTGATTATTTTACAGATTCCGACGAGAATGACGATAACGTTGCAAACACGATAATATCTAATAATGAAAATGACCGTGAAGGTGATAAAGCATTCTAAATTGTATAATAACTTTTCAATCATTTGGGTTTATTTTGCAGATTCAGACGAAAATGAGTACAAACTTCCCACAAAAAAAAGAAAAATCAATTCATTTGTAAATAAACAAAAACAAAGTAAGCAAATGTTTTTATTTCTAAACAAAGTAAGTAATCACATTTTAAAGGATGGTCTTATGAAGAAATTAAATTAGTGCAGGAACGATTTAAGTCTTCCATTCGAAAAAAAGTCTATCCGTCGGGGAAGGAAATAAAAGAATTTATCAAAAAGACAAAAATAAACAGAACAGTCCCTGTTATAAAATCTAAAATACAACATTTGATAAAAATAAGCTTACAGTAAAAATACATTTATATATTTCCAACATTTTTTAAACATTGTTATACTTACATATTTCATCCACAATGAAATAGTTCAATCATAAACTCTATTTTTTACTAATTACATCTTGCTAAGTAACGAGAACTTAGAATAAGCTGTATTTTTTAACAAACTCGATGCTGCAATAAGAAGTAGGTGTAGTGACTTCTGAAACACATGGCAACACTGCTGGAAGCAATTACGCTTTAATCGTGTCTATATATAGAGCATATACAAGGAAGTGACTTTGTATTCTGTAGATATGCAAAATATATATGAAAAAGAACTTTAGAAATGTCTTCCCCTCTTTTGCTGGACATATTGTGCAAGTTCCCCTCAAGATATATTGTAAATTTTGTGCACCTGGGGTAAGTGGAAAACCCGGACGTTAGGTCGCCACCTCTACATACCGGAAGTGACAACTTAACAGGTATCAATATATATATAGATATATAAAGATCTCAAATAAAGATCGAAACGTTGGCCTTATCAACAAGTGGTTTTATTTCAACAAACCATTATTAGCTATATATATATATATATATATATATACGTATTTTTAGTACGTATACACCTCCGGACGGTATACTTGGCATACGTGTTCGACTCCAAAATCGGAGGCAAGCACGTCAAATCGGAGTCGAACTCGTTAGACACGTTATTTGTGGTCTAGATGGCGTTACGATGTTACTGGCGAAGTTTTAGGTGGAGGCAAATTGTACCTGTATACGTATGCTTACATACATTTTAGTTTCAATGATCATATACAGATGGCGCTGCAGCATATACACTTATACAATTTGTATATTCTAGGGTTGACACTGCCTCTGTAAATTTAGCGAACGCTATTGCCTCCAAAATCGCGGCAACAATGTTGAGTCGTACTGGTATGCTTCATATAACACGTCATATTTAAAGTGGCTGGAAACGATAACGCACCTTCCGTATTTCGAAAATACAGGGTCCGCCAAAAAGGATTAAACAGTTTATTTGTTAAATAACATTAACAATGTATTGACAAATATTACAAACTAACTACTACAGTTAGCAACTCGCGTGTTAATCCAATCTAAATGATGAAATTTTATAATTATAATACTTAAATGTTCAATTTAAGTATTTTTCTACCCGATTCACTTTCAATAAATATCTGTGGTATAGAATAAAAAACTAAATCATATAACGTATGTTTAATTAAAGGTATTTTTATGAAATTTTTGTGTTACAGTAAACTAAATATATTTTACATACAGCACATTATATCTATGTTACTTTTTAAATATTCAAAGCAGATTACATAGTCATAATTCTATTATTTATATATTAAACGTAAATACAAGTCGTTTAAAACAAATAGTAAATAATTATATATGTTTGGGAAATAATAAGTGAATGATAATACATAATTATTGAAAAAAATATAAAATCTACATGGAATATGGAAACTAATAAAAAAATAATGATAGGTACCCTTAAATAATGAGATTATATGGTCTAACAAATTAATCATTTTGCCTATACGCGTTGTAAACAAATGTTTTTATCCTCACCCAGTCTAAATTATGCAATATGTCTTCATTTTTGTTTATTAATCCTAAGCATTCTTCTTTTTTGGGTGGTATCTTTTTTTGAATGTGCTTGTGGAAGTACTTTTTAACTAAATTCTTTTGTACTGCTGTCCAGCGAATTCTGCCGAGCAATTGTTCTTTACTAGTGCTGGACACTGCTTCCGCTGAACACGATATTACAGGGATTTGTTCATCGTCCGATATTGCAGGAACTTGTGTATCATCATTATCATCTATGTCGCGTGAAATATCAACATCAATTTTGCTTAATGGTTTTCCTTTATATGCCAATCCTTGTCCTTTATGAAAAAGAGTCAATAATTTAGACACTTTTGCAGTTTGGTAGGCGTTTTGGGTTATTCTATAAAAATAATTAGTATAAAAACAAAGCAAATATAATTATTTGAATACAAAAGAATTACTTTTGTATAAGGCTTGAACACTTATATTCTGTCCAAAAGTAAAACGATTTTAAGGAATGAAAGAAGTAGATATGACAAATTTAATTATATAGGTTAGAACTAGTATAAACTTAATATAAAATAAATTTAAACAAACAATTTATCAGTTTTTATTTTAACGAAATTTCTCATATTTTCCCTAACACCCGTCATTAAACATTTTATCTCGTTTTTTCCCATCTTTTTGTTTAGTCTATTCCGATGAATTTTAAGCTCTGCTAAGTTTTTAATAGCATTACCTGTCTTCTTTAACTTTGCCTGCATAATATCCCAATAACGTTCTATCGGTCGCAGTTCTGGGACATTGGATGAATTGAGTTCCTTCGCGTAGTTAACGTGATTCCTTAGATACCATTCTACTGTTTCTTTGGCATAGTGGCTGGTGCACATCTGGCCAAAATAATGTATTTTTGTTATGCTACTTAAGAAAATTAAGTAACCCTTTTTGTAGACACTCTGATATTAGGTTTCAGTATTTATTGAGCTAATTGTAAAAAAATTAGAGCTGTGTTTACCATATTCGCAAATAGCTTGCCAAAGAAAGGCATTTTTTCCAAATTTTTCAAAACACACTTTAAAGTTACCTATGCAGGAATCTTCCACCCTGGAAAACATTGTGAAAGTGATGACCCGGCAAGGTATTTTCTAAAGGATTGTTGTGGTGAGTTTTGCATTTTATATTTCTATATTGGGCGTCAAGTTTTCATTCGAATTCATCACACCAAATTTATGTCTACACTTCAATATTTGGCAGTTTAAGCAAACGGCAAAGCAAGTGCTTTCATACTCTAATACTTACTGATAGCAGGCTCCTCTGATCCTAAAGAAACTTAGATGCAATAGTCTGTTGACAGAATTTAAGTGTTCAAGCCTTATTTAATGGAAAACAGTCATATTACTATGTATAAAACAATAAAGAAGCGTTGCCGTTTTACAATTAGCCGTAGATACTTTTCCTTGTTAGCAACGATATGCAACCTATACTACGTATACATTAAATATTTAATTGTAATGATTTACATTAGATGATATCACAACTTTTAACATTCATGACAAATTTAAATTTGAGCGAAAAATGTAAGTATTTTACTTTTCAGTTATTTTTCCATTAAAAAACAGCATGTTTATCACGTAAGAGTGAAATTTATAGTTTGTAGAAATTTAATTCACTCGTTCGGCTCGTAAAATCTCTCCTCTCTAAAAAGCTATCATTTTTCTGTAGTTGTTAAATAATTTACTATTAAGTATTAGTAAGTATTCATAATAGTATTTTATTTGACGAGCACATAATGTAGGCTATAGTACACGAGGATGACGTTTATACACGACCTGCCCAGGCGAGTGTGTAATTCATCCGAGTGTAACGTAGCCATTATGTGCGAGCCAAATACAATATTTTATCTACAACTACGAATACATATTTATTTGTAAAATCACGAATAATTTTTATTAATTTGAGGTTAATGTCACTTGATGACATATTCAGCCTATTGAGCCGTACCTACTTATTGCCGTACAATATGAAAACAAATGGTGCCAGCGTTACTGCTAAATTCTAATTGGTTCCAAAAATACTACTCGCTTATGATTGGCCTTTGCCCGTGAGTTATGAACTATAAAGTCACGGGTTGATGTGGCCGTGTAATATGAGCAACATTTTATATCTGCAGTTAGTTGCATAAAACACCTATTTTTTGACAGTTGTAGATAAAAATCTTGTTTTCACTACCAGCATTAGAAGATATCATTATTGACCTTGTTTGTGAGCCAAGAAGATAAAATTCTCTCCTAGTGCTCAATAATTTTTCATTGCGGCTTTTATTTAAAGCAAGCAAGGCTACCTGATTTTTGTGGATATTTAAAAATAAACATAAGCATCTGTCATCTGTTATTCTATTTTTTTTTATTGATGTAATAGTAGTTTATGGTATTTTGACTAGTAAACGGTTGTTTACAAAGCTCTGTTGTAATGGATAAAACATGTGTTTACGGGATTGCTAGCAATTTATGCTAGCGAGACCAATAAGAACTTGTAACAAAAAACTTGCTTAGGCTAGACCAATAAGAACGTGTAAAAGAAAGTGCTAGACCGGTAAAAAGTTTTACCGGTCTAGCACTTTTTTTACCGGGCTCTAAGAAATGTTGTCATAGAAACAACATTCGTGTACTTTTGCTTTTCAACGGGTAATTCGTATGACTGGACTAGTGAATCTTAAGTTTTTTTATTCAAAATACCATAAAACGTTGTACATTACTCGCCCGTTACTAGACCTTTACTGGCTCGCACGGATTAACGAGCTCGCGCACTCGCTCGTCAAACTTCGCGTGCTCGCCCGTAAAGTTCCATGTAACGGGCTTGTAATGTAAAAGTGATTAAACGGTTCCAAAGTGCTAGTATAGAATATTGGTCTATGGTATATTATTGCATGCTTTAAATAGTAGATAAATGTACTGGATTACTTACTCATAATATTCTTGATGCGTTTTCTCTGTATGACCCATGAATTTTGCAAACTGCGAATATTCTTCTTTACTTAAATTCATTATTTGTATTAAAGTTCCTATTTGTTTCCTCAACCTGTTTGATGAAATTACTTCTGGATTATTAACACCACTCGCACAGGCAAATTTTCGTATTACTACATCGGCTTTTATCCATGCATCTTCTATTCCAGGATAGGCAAATAAGTAATGGTTTCCTTTAGGAACGATATCGGTTTTTTCTCTAATTTTCAATAATAAGTTTATATATTTCTGAAGATTTTTCGGAAATAATATTACAATCGCTCGACTTCCTTTTCCACCTGCTACAACTCTTTTACAGTCGCTAGTTAAAACTTTTTCCGATTCTGTTAATGAGGAGACAAATTCCTTTTGATCTAAAATCTCAATTTTTTTTAAATAAGACTCAGTCTCAACATATTGAACGTCTCCTATTCGTCTTCTATTAAATAAAATAGTCAATGTCAATGCAGCTTCTGTTAATGTTCTATATGCGTCTTTATTGTTTATATCTTTTTCTAAAATTTCATAGTTATCATTTGCAAGTTTAAGAATAAAATTTTTAAATTTAAGAACATCTTCCGTTAGAGGCAATTTAACAGGTTTGTTCCATTTCTTTTCAGCTAAATCTTTTATTGCTAAAGAAGATATTTCACAGGTCCATTGACTCTGTATCATTAGCTTCAGTCGTTTTATATCTTTGAGTTTTTCTTCAAAATTGTCGTATGTAAATACACCTTTCAATATCAGGTTGCTGCATAAATCACAAATTTGTTTCACTGTCGTGCCGATATGCATAGCTAAACTTGGAGCTCTAAACTTCTTGTGTTCTTCATCATATCCGCTAATAGTTTTCGAACTTGCCACAAGTAAGTCGAAATATTTAGTATTCAACATATCAGAAAACGTCAATTTACTGTTATCTGTTCGGCGACGCATTTCCATCAATAATTTTGCACATTCTCTTAATTTGTTAGAACACACAACGTGAATTTGTTTGCGCTTGTGCTTTTTTAAGTAGTTTTCACCAAAATATCGAATAAGAGCATCTTTTTTTGCTACAAATGAAATCTCGTCTGCTCTCATTTTTTGAAAAACCTCTTTTTTAAGTCTTGTCGCAGCATCTGTATTAGATGAATTAGTAGCACAAGCTAATAAAGTTTGCGATAAAGCACGATGTTGAATTCTACGATTGCTGCTATTTATTGGTTTTATCATACATACTCTGTAATGACGTCTTAAATAGGACGGTTTAATTAAACGTTTGCAATGGACACAAGGCAGTTTATCAGCATCGTTTCTATCACTTTCTATAAATTGTTCAAATTGCATTTCGTACTGCAGTAAGGCTAAAATCTTTCTGCGCATAGTTCTACCTTCTTTTGATGATTTTGGGAGATTTAATAATTCTGTAACTTCTTTTTCTTCTCCATGGTGTCGTTTTAAATGCCTTTCAAAATTTGTCACATTACTTTTGCAGTATTTACAGATAGTCATTTTCTTATTTTTCTTATTTATAACTTCTTCCATATAATTATACATTTGTGGCAAACTTGAATCAGGACCTAAAGACATGTTTTCAATTAAACTTGATTTCTTTGCAGAAGTAGTTTTATCTGTATTAATATTCGACTGCTTATAATGCTCTACCGTACCACATTCTTCTAAACTCGTATCACAACGTTTTTCTGACAATGGTTTATCTTTTTCGAATGTAAAGTAAATGGGTTTTTCTTTTTTTAATATTATATCCACACTGGCATTGCTGCTTCCACTGGAAGACGTAGTAGAAGGAACGTAAGAAGCTGAAGAATTTTGAGAAATTGTTGATTCTGAATCGGTTTCGTTTATGCAAATACCAGAAGTTTTGCGACTTGTAATAGTTTCATTGTTTTCTTGAACTAAATGTCCGAGATTAATATCTATATTTGCTTCTTCTATGTTATTGGCATTCAAAGCTGCAGTTGCTGATTTGTGAGAATTTTCGGTATAATTAATGTTACCTACAGATTGAACTTCTTCACAGATAGTTTGTTTTTCTGTCGTTTCTAAATTAATCGAATCGTTACTATTTGGATTTAATTTACTAGGTGGTGTACAATAATAATTTTTTTCTGCCCTGTCTGCGTTACTTACGTTGTCTCTATCTATTTCGACATTATCTATGTTGTTGAAATCATTAGATTCTAACCATTCCTAAAATAATTAATCTTAACTTAGTCTTTTCGATAATATACATTTAATTTCAATACTAATCCCAATTCACTTAATATTAAAGTAATAATTTACCATAGTCTCGAGATATGGTCTTTTTCTTGGAAGTCTAAGTCCTTTTGGCGTTTCCTGGATGGATGCATTTTTGTTGTCTCCTAAAGATACATATTACACTTTAATAGTAAATAATATTAACTAGATATATATGCTATCTCCAAACTCGAAGTTCACAATTTTCTTATTCATGATCAGTACCTACGTCATTTACAATGGATAACACTTTTGGGCAAAATTTGTTTTTAAAACAATCAAACATGCATATATTTCAGCAATTAAATTCATAATAGTTATCTACGCCACTGATACCTCTTGAAACGAAGAATAATAGAGAAATTTTAAATATTATTTAATGTCGTGGCTTATTTACTACCTATTCTTATAAACAGGTAATAAACGTCTTTGCCTGGGACAGAGGAATCAGTTAAGCAAAGCAAAGCTTGAGGATACCATCAGTTAAAACAGTTGTTGGCAAAAATAATGAAATGAATAGACCAAGTTATAAGGTACTCATCAAATTTTTGTCATAAAGCTCATATACCTATTTTATTATCTTTTTTCACATTAACTACATATTATGAAAAATTTACAAGTATGTCTAAACTTCAACAATATTTAATAATAAAATACCTAGTTTCCTGAAATAACATCATCGATTTTAAGATAACGAAAAGGACTCAGTGTTCCCTACGTCGTTAAGTAGACATTTGATAGCTCTTTCACATCGTTAAATGTATCTTTAATATACTAAAGATGCCTATAAAATTCAAAAATATAAATCCGTTCTGATTATTACCGAATAAACTTTTACAAAATTGACGCTTTAGCGCCTCTGAGCTGACAAAAATTAGTCATAGTATCATAATTTGGTTGTTCTATACAAAAATTTATAATTTTTTCATGCATTCCTCGCCCTCTCAATCAAAAGATAGCTTATCTGAATAATTGTGAAAGCATTTTCGCCTTTAAACAACATTTCATACTTTCCCCAAGTTTTGTTAAAATTGGTTCAGTAGTTTACAATATTATATTTATATAGTTCAAAATTCCAAGTCAAACCACCAAATAACAGTTTTTAAAATTTTGTTTGGGTTTTAGAGTTCAAGAAATGTTGAAATCTCAAATTCCAAATTTTGACCCGTTTACAATATTTAAAAGAATAATTTTATATGATAAAAGATTATCACATTTACCTTTTTCAGCAAGGTGAACCATCATTTTCCCTCTTGTGGTATAATTAACATTTTTTAATTCTTTCTGTTTCTTGGACATCATGACATTAATCCACTTCACTGTAGCACAAATTTGAAATGTTAAAATAATGCAAAGGTTAAAAATTTACATACGTTGCAATGTGATTCCCAGAACAATTTTGATAACAGTAAAGGCGGAAAGTATCGTATGCACATTACAGTCTAATTTTAGAACATATGTAATCGCCGGACAGCGGCAACGCTGTCGGAAAACAACACGCACTTTCAATGTTGCAAAAATATATACATGGAGGTAGAACCGATACATCTCTATGCGGAGGACAACTGGAACGCTCAGTATGCAAAAAGTCTCTATATCTAAATAATCAAAAAACTTTACCCCTCTGAACGGATTCTGACTCCAAATAATAAAACTAATCGATCTAACCGGGTTCGACAATTCTATCATTACTATTAAGGGTGGAGGTGTAGTCGCCTGTTCAAGATGTGGAGGCCACCACGATACAAAAGTACGTATATATATATATATATATATATATATATATATATATATATATATATTGGCACTATGCAAAAAAATATATGTCAACCCTCTGCACAATTACAATTTGCACCTTTGTCGACCATCCTTTATCAGTGGGAAACGGCCAACACCATCACATCGCCCATTAATTTCAGGTATCGGCTTTGTTGGGCCTCATTTTATTTTAACTTTGTGTTCACTGTCGATCTTACCACTTCATGGTCGTCCTCGTTTCAGAAAGTTTTGTATTCTCAACACATGGGCAAGGTGAGACTTGAAAAGTAGCAAGCCAATAATCTCGGATTGTTCATAATTATGACTGGAGCAGTCGGATTTGAATAGCAGCCAATTATTGATCAACGCTATGTCCTGCATTTCATTTTCTGTTAGGCTAAAAGGCTTGCTTGGGTCTTTTTCGATAGCATATAAATTAGATTGTACAACTAGATGACTGATGTCTTTGTCAAAAAGTCATCTCAAAAGAGCGTATTGGTGTATCCAGTTAGCACTCCTATCCTTTTTTCTGAGGGCTTTGAACAGCATGAGTGGGAGTACAATCTTCATAGCTACTGCCCTCTTCAGATTCACTTGAACTACTAGTGGTTCCTTGGGGTTTGTATGTTGGATCATCTTCGTCGCTTACATTTGTAATATTTCTGGCTAAAATGTAAACACTTCTGGAAATATACAGTTAAAAATACTAAATACCACAATTACAAATTTGATACAAAACAAATTACATTATAAACTATTGTATCAAATTTGATACAAAACTGATTTCGCACGTTTCTCACGGAAAATTTAACCGGTGCTTTTTAAATGCTACCTGAATTTATTATTTAATTTACTTTAGTTTTGTTTCTAACTAATTACCTCGGCTGCTAGCTCACTTTTCGCATCTCACACACTCAGGGCGATTCAGGTTACTGCAATGGGACGATGGGAGACAGCAATAAATAAAAAGCCTTTACGCTTAATAATTTATAAAAACATCAATTACCGCACACATATAACTAAATGGACCATAATTCCCTCATCGTTAATTGATATAATACTACTCTACTTAATTAAGGATTAGTAATCTACTTCTATGCTATATTAGTTCTTAAATATAAGCACTAACCACTGGTTTTGTTCACTTAGCTCGTTCACGGTGGCGGTGCTGAGATTTCAAAGGTTGAGCGGCTCGGGCGATGATAATGGCGGGAACATGTGTGGCTGTGGTCGTAGTCGCGTCCACCCTTGGCGTCTTTGCAGGTTGCCCTTTGAGTTTGCTGCCAATTAATTCCTTAGACCAAAATGGGCTATCGTCATTGCTCTAATTTGTTCACCTTCTCACACTGGTTTCGTTTTCCTTCGCGTCAAAACAAAGGATCACGCCGGGTGAAACAATTAACCTCCACACCTCACACGGGATGCCAGCTTCTCACCCTCTGACCTCTTGCATGCGCCGCTCTCACCCTAATTCTCTGCACCACCAAAGTCTGACCAGCCCACCATTCAAAATCACCGCATTATGCGCACGCACACATAACTTAAATATAAACTATAATAATATATTATACAAGAATATTGTAGCGATATTTGATGAACCGTACCCATTACAAAATCTACAGTAAATAATCTTCAATATTGATAAAGACGACCAGTGAATATGTAAAATACGTGCAGTATTGTAACTTTATGCTAAACTTACCGTTTTATCGTCGAATTTCAATAAAATAAGCCACACGAAATGAACTATCATGAGCCATTATCTTGTGGCTTGTTCACTTAGCATTCCAGTAAAATTAAACGTATGGTGCGTTCACAAACAACTTATTAGCATGCTATAGATATTGAAACAACTGCCAATAAAGGAAAACAAATTATATTCACTACCAAATACATATTTTTAAAGATTTCAAATATGATACGTTGGTTTAAAAGAGGCTAGAACAGTCTGTATCGTCGAAAAAGTGACGTAACAAAGTAGCACTGTAATGTGTCTTAGACTTTTGCGTACTAAAATAGAGGACTGTTACAGGCCAAAAGTAGAAGTGAAAAATAATATTAGACCTTGCTGCATCACACACAGGATGCCAAGATGGTACATTTTTTTACAGCGACAGTGTAGTTTTGTCATATTTAAAAAAAAAATGTGTAAGCATCGATATCCTTAAAAAACCACTTTCACTTATAGCCCCGCCTCCAGAAAACGCTCTGTCAACTTTTCAACCTGAGGGAAAAGTTTGTCGGCTTTACCATGACGTAATCTAGGAGACATAAGACGATCTCGTTAAAAATAATGCTGGCTCTTAATAAAAGCCTTGGCTTTTCATCTCATTAGGGAATCCATACTTTGTAGTAAATATTTGAAATTTCCATTTTAAATTTCGGCGCAAAACAAGCCCCGATTATCAAAGAAAACTGACTTAGAAAGATGCAGCCATTTCCATGATAATTCCGTTTCATTTGACGACTGGAATTTGTTCGTCCCCGGCACGCAATTGAAGCCGAGATTTGCTTGAGTGCGCCTGCAGATTAAAACTAAGGTAAAACCATCTTTTGAGCAAACAAATGTACGTTGGTGCCGATTTGCATTTAATTCTGTACAAATTGCAAGAAGTTCCATTAGCTGTGCTAATATTAGGTGCGTTATTATCAGAAATTTACATTTCCTCGCTGAGGCCTGTCCCTCAGCACCCACCTCGTGTGCAGTCTTCAGCCCTTTGTTTAAAAGACGT
This sequence comes from Agriotes lineatus, assembly GCA_940337035.1. Classification (NCBI taxonomy): domain Eukaryota; kingdom Metazoa; phylum Arthropoda; class Insecta; order Coleoptera; family Elateridae; genus Agriotes; species Agriotes lineatus. Next base: position 13,016 of record CALNHX010013412.1, read on the forward strand.
TCGCGCACAATAATGGCCTGTTTTCGCTCGCCCTTCTTATCTCGAGGTGTACAAAGCTACGGCTCGAGCCTTTAATAATGGAGCATGCATTTCCCCTTTAACTCGCCGAGATGCTCCTTTATTTTTCAGGGCGATTTGCATTTACCCCGTCCAGATGCTGCTGAATTTTTCCTGCGCCAGCAGGCGTTCCGTTCAACCGAGTATCGGAAGCGGAACAATGTATAGGTACATGCGCAATTCTTGTTTATTTATTTGGCGAGGGAAATTCACGGCCAATTCCCATTTAAAACTCACGTTAGTTATTCAGTACGCCCGGCAGAAGCACTTGCCCATTTTTCTGACTGACTGGTTTAGTGCAGGAGGTCGACCTAAATTCCTGTACACCGAAAGGGTAGAGATGTTTTTCAATAATGTTGGTGGTAGCGCTAATACCTAAAAAGAATAGTGATTCGATGCGGGCCTGGCTGAAAATGTTTATAAGCTCTCTATACTATCATCTGTTTAGGAGGTTGTTACAGAGTAAACAAACTTCCCCTTTTAATAAGCATGTTCAGTATCTATTAGAGGTCCATTAACGTAAGTTATACTATTTTCTGCCCATCTAAATTGTGGGTCATAAAGAGGTTATTTCCTAATTTTTAGACACATTAAACTTTTGTATTGGTCTTCAAAACAGTAAACTTCCTCTACAGCCTTACTTGGTAATTTATGTTTTAGATTATGCCAATTTTCAAGCACAGAAGTAGGTTCTCCAAGTAACAATTTTAAGTTGGGGCTGGTTAATAATCACTAGACAACAAATGTTCATTTTTTTATTTTTCTTTAGAAACTATGTACAGTTTTCGTTTCTTTTATAGTTCTAATAATAGTATGTATAAATGTATAATTGATAACCTCGTTTTACCTTTCGTAATAGTAATCAAAACAAATTTATTCTGGAACGTCAGGTTTTGGAAAATAAAATTATTGAAAAGTAAATCAAATAATATTAGGTAGGTCCTATGTACATAACATGGAGCTGTATGCTATCGTCCTGTGTAAAATGTTTTTCTTTTTACGGTCCTTTTATACTTTTCTTCGGCACATTCTGATATCAATGTCCAACAATAATCAGCAAGCATTTCACTGTTCCACTTGCCTTGATTACGTTTTTCAATAACAGAAATGTCTTGATGAAACCTTTCACCGTGTTCAACACTGACCTCGCCGAGGTTTGGGGGAAAGAAATTCAGGTGCGAGTGCAAAAAATGTATTTCAAGGCTTATGTTACAGCCCAATTTATGGTTATTTCTAAGAAGTTCATTAACAAGTGTTATATAATGGTCAGATTTTGTGTTTCCTAGAAAATTTTGGGTCACACTTTTAAAAGCATTCCAAGCAACACGCTTCAAGTCACTTAAGGTTTTTTAAATACTGTATCTTATTGTAGTTTCGCATCTGAGATATTGGGAAATTTTTGTTTAAGGTATTGGAATCCACGGCCATCTCTGTCCATTGCTTTGACGAAATTTTTCACCAAACCTAATTTTATGTGTAATGGCGGTAGAAATATTTTATCAGGTTCCACTAGTGGCTTATGAAGTATCTTCTTTTGTCCAGAAATATACTGAACTCTGACTGGCCAGTCTTTAACAATGTAGTGGAAATATCTTGATCAACTGTCGCACTCACAAAGAAAACAGTAGTACTTTGTATACTCTTGTTCTAAACCGAGTAGAATTGCTACAACTTTAAGGTCTGCGCTGATATGCCGTTTCTACATTTTGTAATTAATTCTGTCGAGAAGACGAGACATATTTTCATACGTTTCTTTCATGTGGATTGCGTGGCCAACGGGGATGGATGGATAAACGCTTCCTATGTGAATAAGGACAGCTTGCTAACTCAATTTCGAAGCATCGATAAAAAGACGCCATTCTTCCGGATAGGTGTTGGTGACCTAATACCAGCACCTAATCGTCCACATTATTGCAGTATGAAAGACCCTCGTCGGTTGAAAAATTATGTGATAGTTTTTTCGGACGATTACGATACACAGAAATATGTGGGCCTGGAGTTAACAGTTTCCATCCTTGGAGTCTAGATCCTAGTATTTCTGCTTTAGTTTTTCACAAATTCAGATCTCGAATAAGATAATTTAATTCGAACTGATTTATTAGGTGTGGTTCGTCCTCTTGAGATGGCAAATATTCATCATCGCTGGTCGAAAATAATAATACTGACTCGACACTTGGTTCTTTTGGTTCGATAACAGCATATTCTTCACTCGGCACGCCTATGGGTCTTGGTACTGGCAAGGCTTCCGAATGAGGTACTGGACGAGTAGCAGAGGGCAGACTAGCATAATTAATAGTTTTCTTGTTTTTGTTGGAAAACCCGAAAGTTTGCAGCAAAAGCAGTATCAGTCGAATGTTCACACCAAATCATAAGTCTTACAAATGGCATAGCGATGTTCTTACCGTTTGACCAGCCCCTCAAAGTAACAGCACAACGTGCGCAGCAAATGCTGGGAGGCCATGGCTTGTCTTGATGTTTAATGGTTATGCAAAAATAGTGAAAATATAAGTTTTCTATTAAAAGTGTAATATTTCGCTTATGCTGGTGGGTAGTGAATTCCCCACATACATAACAAAAGCTGTTTGGATTAAGGGACATTTTGAAATAAAAAGACGTTCAGCTATCACAAACTGATTCAGGTACATTAAATCGAAAGAGCCGGTGTAGCTCTTTATATACACACATAGCAAGAAATCGGCCAATTCTTAATTTGATTGGTTCCAGAGCAAACATTGGCGTGGTTTAAGTGCTCTGACGTAGAAAACATGCAAGGACATGTTCAGACATGTTCACTCAATGTTCGGCAGAACAATATTTCTTGTACTACCACTATACAGAAAGAATATGAGCGTTTTGTATTAAACGTGTAAGCCGGCAAACGGCAAATTAGCTGAAAGGTAAACGAAACAGTGGTAGCAAAATGATGATTGCAAAGAGCAATGAAAAATGGAAGGCACCCGATCAAACGACAGTTAGTGAGACGCGAATGAACTCCAAGTGTATCAATGCCTTATAAACAAAAGTGATTTAAAAGGCAGAGCAAAGTGTAGTGACATTACTCCAAGAAAAAGACAATTTTAGTAGGTAGGCAAATACATGACATCAAAATTGTAGTCAATTGTTATCAATCCTAATTTCTTCTGTACAAATTGAAAATCTAGTTGCTAAGATACGTGACAGTCTTTTGTTAATAAGAAACCAAACAAGCCTGTAACATTTTTGTTGAGGTCAGATTGAGCTCCTCAATTGATCACATGAAATTATAAATAAAAAGTCCTTTTTAATACCATTTGTGTATAAAGTTATTAACCAGTGTACAGGGCATCTATGGGTATAGTTTTTCAAGTGATAAGGGGTCCAAGTGAAGCAGATTAGCCAGCAGTAAGATTCGTCCAAGTGCAAGTAACTTCGGGGGTCCATTTCCTTAGGCAAGCAGCATCGCCCAGCAAAAATAGTATTTGCTGCCTGTAGAGGGGCCTTCAGGAGCCCGTACGTGTAGGAATTCCAACCGACAAGGCAGTCCCAAGTGCATAATTTTCGTGGCGTCATTGAAAAGGGTATCCAGCGTCAGAGAGGTCTCCGAGTAAGCTAGGATTCCACGGAAGCCTTTGCTGCAGCCCCAGAATTCGCGGGGTTCTTCAAGTTGAGACTGTCTGTGAGGTGTAGCCCCAAGTTCCAGTTATCCAGATCCGTCAAACTTCGAAAAATTCAGTTAGCGTCCTTTGAAAATGCAAGATGACGCAACCTTTTTCAGTTTTGGCCCGATGTAGAACAAAAAACAATCGCGCGTGGGTTTCGACGTCACACTAGAAACAAAACGAGCTTAGCAGTTGCTACGCTACAGTATTAATATTTACCTTACGCTTCCTTACCATTTTGGTGTATAAAAATTCAATTTAACGCGGTTTCCGCACTGGCTGATCATCGTGTTTACTGAGTCAAATTTAGAGCTTATCTAGACGTTAGATGAAAATTGTGCATTTGCCCGAAATATTTTAGAGTATGTGTCATACAACGAGTTATTTGTCATGCAAAGTTTTTCCTTAATTTTATAAACCTACACCCTAAACCAAGTTTGTCTCATGTTCTACGGAGTTAAGCCCGAATTTATTGCGGATAG
>CALNHX010013413.1:0-17188 GCA_940337035.1 Agriotes lineatus
AAAACTGAAGTCAATGTCCGTAAGTTTGTTGAATAATTTACGAGTGTCAATAATTTTGTAGATAGTCGCCACACAACAAATGCATTACTTTATTTCATGTTTTCGATTTTAAGGACCATACGTGTGCAGTTGTATCGTACGTTAATATACAGGGTGTTATGGAAATGAGTGCAAATATTTTAACCAGTGATAGAGCTCACCAAAATGAACAACTTTTCTATTTATCGTTTTTAATTTAATCGTATATTTTTTCAATAAATTTTCTCCCCTAAATTTGACGAGCCGCTTGGTCAGCAAATCTAAGTTATAGGTGAAAGACACAAGGTATATTAAAACTGCAAAAGTTCTTATACAAAAAACATGCGGTCAATAACTTACCTACCTCAATTGATAAGGAACGTTGGTGACCAGATGTGAGCTATAGGTTTTATCAGTGTGCGTTTAAATTAAAATATTATTCCATAGGCGGGTATGCATTTTTAGAGTAAAACTGTTTTGAATTTTAACTCAGTTTTGGGGGCGTTTTCAAAAAAATGATAAATGGAGAAGTTTAACGAGTTCTATTACGGGTTAAAATATTTGCACTCATTTCTATAACACCCTGTATAATTTATACGAATGTATAGTCGTGTTCAAATAAATTTGGACAACGTTTTTTTCATATGTAAGTTGAGTTAAGAATTGAAGAATATATCCATGGATTTCCTGCTATCAGAAAGAGTTACAGATTTCATTTACCTGTCAAAGCTTATTATAACTCTTTCTGATAGCAGGAAATCCATAGATATATTCTTCAATTCTTAAGGCACCTTACACATGAAAAAAACGTTGTTCCAGATTTATTTGAACGCGACTGTACTTGTTAAGGTTACTGTCAAAACACGAGCCTTGTGTAATTTACATGCAGTTTTGAACAGGGTTAATTTTTAGGTTGCTGCATCATTTATTTTATCCAACACCTCCATATAACAACACTGTTATTATGTTAATTTTGCATAAGTAATGTGATATATTACTCACTATTGAGAGAATATTCAAAAAGTCACTAGTAAGAGATTGTAGAAAGATACCATGAATAACAAAATTAGATTTAACACTATTTATTATTCAAATTAATATTTTTAGTCGGTTCACTAAACATAAAAACACAAAGTAGCCTTTGATTTCTAAAATTTCATGAGTGTATTTCCAGAATTAATCTTTTGTCTAGGAATGTACTTACAAAAAGTTACTAAAACAAATAGGTTATTAGAATGTGACAGGAAATCCTTGCGCAATAACAGTAAAACTACGTGACACATTAGTCTTGGTATCTGAGATAGAAATATGCAAATACAATTCTTTGTCCTGTATGTCTCGTAAATTCAAATTGACAAGTTCAATACATCGCCAGACACCAGAAACACCCATCAATGTGCAATTTGAAAATAAGAATCATCATAATCATAACTCTATAATAAAGCAGAACACTTCCCAAGGTCAAACATATCAACTCCTGGTCTATGTGCAGTTAGGTATTGTGGGCGTTGTCTTGATATTAGCAGCGTTGCCAGACCTGGTACAATTCTACGAATCTGGTACATTCTGAAACCGTTTCTGCAAAAGTATATTTTTAAAACGCGCATGCATTCAGTCTGGCAACCCTGCATATTCTGACCCGAGTGGTGCCGACCTACCGATGCCAGCGGTGACGTAACCGATCTTTGCCGATGTTTGGAAGTGTGGTTAAAGTTTCGAAATAATGAATTGGAGTAATTGTGGGGTTATATTATCTATGGAGTAATTCTTCTTCAGGTACGTCATTAAAATCATTTGATATAATATCCGCGAAGGGCGCTGATAATAGATGGCGCTACCGAAATCTAAATTGGCTGCTAAGGACGGGGTAAACCGTTGGGATAAACAACGATCGCCAATGTGATAAGCAATTACGTCATTCTCATTCGTCCTATTCGTTTGTGTTGACTTCCACGTGTTTAGCAGCGGTTAGTTTGTGAGTGTGTGTTAGATTTGAGCACCGATAAAGTAAAAATGCCCCTCGTAACACTGTGTGACATCTTCGAGTATGTGGAAAAAGGTACGAGATGCTTAAAGGAAGGTGAAGCAGTGCTGAATGCAGGACATGTCATTATGTGTGGCCTGAACAATAAAAATAATGACGAAGTTGATGCCCTGTGTTTGCAAACATCAAACCTAAGAGGACCACCACACTCGATTAAACTTATTTTAGAGTTGTGTAAGTTGTTCAGAAACTTGGTTGTTTTTACATAAAATTCTATTAATCACACCTACTTACAGCTACTTCCAAAGAATGGAACTGCAAATGCAGTTGTAAAGCAGGTGCAGGAGGCAAATGCAAACACATAGTTGCTTGTTTATTGTTTATTAACAGGTTAGTCATGCCCTGATGAAAATAATTATTTTTCCCACGCCCACATACGAAAGTGGCAGTTTCCATGTTATCCATATCGTAACGAACGTGTTTGTTATGAAAAAGTGCACAATTCTCAGTTATATAGTGCGCTAAATATGTAATTTTAACCTAAAAACTGCTGACAATACGTCATTTTAACCTAAAAGTTACTGAAAAGGTCACTTTAACCCAAAAACTACTGAAATTGTTAGTTGTCACAGTAAAACTGTCATTTGTTAAATTACAAAAATGTGTTTTTGTGGTCATGGGAAAAATAGTGTACATAACTCGCTTGAAAGTGTATTGTATGCCACTTTCGCAGCTTGCTGGTTATGTAATATACTATTAATGTATCAGTATGTTATAATGTTCTAGAAATGAATTGGAACAACTGAGTTGCACGGACGTAGAGCAAGTGTGGGGCCAAAGGAAGCTCACTATAAATTCTGAGCATGCTGATGTAGAAGCAGTATCAGAGTACTGCCACGTGAAATCCACCACAGCTGTAAAAGGCATTCATCACATTACAGAGGAAATGATTAAGGACACGGTACAAAAATTAATAGTTGGTAAGCAAGTTTGAATGATTACATTTGGATTAATTACTAACAAAATATTAACCCTAGGTTGTGCCTTTTCTTGTAATGAGAATAAGATTTAATTCTGCATTTAAGGCACTTACTTTTTTCAGTGGGTATTTCAGTACAATCTAAAATTATTCTTGTTGCCTGATATTTTTCAAAGCAGCGCGGCATATTACTTAATATTTCTTCCTTTGGAGGGAACCTTATAATTGGTTTTAAAAATAAACTTAATTTTTTTATTGTTGAACGAAAATAGGTCCGAGCAGCTTTTGTGCTGATTTGAAATAATACAGCTAAACTACTGAAAGTAAGATCTAATTTAATTTTCATTAGCGTCAGAAGAATCTGATTTTGACAGGATAAATTTGTGGTTGCAGATGAAACCTTTGAAATTGCCGTAACTAAAATGTTAAATACAGTTAAATTAACCACCCCTGTTAAAGTTCTGCATTTGTAATCGTTTTCAATTAACCTATCTACATTATACTTGGCAAATTCTTCGAAAGTGTTTACCTGAATAGATTTATCGTCACAGTTTTCTAAACTCCACCGGATTTTCTTTAAAATAAATTAAATTAGAAATTACTTCCGAGTTGCTACTGCTAGCTTCTGTACTTAATTCTAAATCAGGTTCATCTTCACAAAACTTGGGAATCTGTACCAACTGTTTTCTATCACTACGATTTTTAGCTCGTGCACAACGTTGTTTTATCGAGTTTTTATTAAACACACGATCGTGGAGCCCCACTGGTAAATTCACTGAAGGCACAGCAGTCTTCTTCAGCCTGGGTAATTGATTGACGTGAGCTGCAAAAGATTGTACAAGTAGTTGTAATTCGAAAGAAAATATTTAGAAATGTGTTAGGTACTTGTTAATCTTGAATTTAGAAAAATTATTACGTGAAGAACTTGATCTTGAAAATATATGATCAATTTAATTACCTCTATAGAAGAAATCGTCGTCCTTAAAGTGCAAGCTGCACACTTTCATATGAGGTGAAACCTTTTTCCCCATTTTTAGCAATACTGCCCATTCCTTACGTATTGCTTTATTGGTTCTAGGAAATTTGTGCAAACTAATATCATTCTTGTACGTAGATGAACACTGCGGTACGCAACAATTGTTTTTACTTTTAGAAACACGTGAGGTAGTCGCCATCGCATTGCTTTTAACGGATAGCTGATGGCGTAAACAAACTTCTACCCCGTCCCGATTGTTTGCGAGTTTGGCCGCTTGGCGTCGTGTCGATCTGTGCCCTTCGCGGATAGTCATTCATGATACATGCTTTCCAGCATTTCACCAGTGGAATGACCAAATTGAAGGACGCACTTTGTCATCGTATGGACTTCACACTTCATCTAAATTGCTGGCGGATGGCAGTAAGAAACAATATTACAACTGTCATCGCTCTGTAAACTTTTTGTGTGTTCTAGGCAAATTAAAACAAGGTGTAACTTTTGAGCACATATTAAATGATATTCGTGATGCTGGATTGACGAAAGAGGAATCACAACAAATCCTACCTTTATAGAAGAAAGACTTGCACAATATCGCAAGAGATTTTCGTATAGATTATACACTCACCGGCACACTGTTGTATCGACAGCCTTATTTTTGGCCAAAACTGCAAAAATTAAAAGGTACAGTAAAAATGTCTAAATAATAATTCTCGATTGCTATAAGATCACTACATTAAATGCTAACTTTAATTTAGTTAAAATCAAGGTAAGCTCAGAGATACCGCTCGGCAAAGTTGGCTTTGCCTGTCAGTTGATCTAATTATTTTTTAATCACACAAATTTTTTGTTGTGCTTGCACCTAGATTTCTCTAGAAGAAATAATAAACCCAAACTTTTTTACGATGGACCCCATAACTAAATGTAAGTGGAATATTTTAGATTGGAAAAATTACCTTACAGTTTGTTACTTTATTTTTTACGAAATAAATAATCAAAAATGCAAAAGATATATTAAAAAAAAGTTCTGTTAAACTTTCTAGTGGGCTACAAAAAAATGTCAACCCGAGTCATCCGTGGTTTCTGCGTCGCGATTTTTGCTGGAGTCTCTATTTTTGGAAAATCAATTTTTCTTTTGCCTTTAGCTGCCTTTTTGGTATATTTTCGATGTTACAAGCTTTCAAGTATGTGTGTATATCAGTTTGGGACAATTGTTGCAAATTATTTTTGTCTACTTCCACGTCTTTGATTGACTTAAAATTTTGCACAACTATAATTTATGTAATAATAAAATTTGGTGCCATTTTTATAAAGAAACAAAATGGCGGATCCAAGATGGCGGGCAATTTTTGTAATTTACGTTCAATTTGTACTAAAATCTGTGTATAGGGATTTTAGAGGTCGCTGATTAGGAATTTAACGTTGAAAATAGAAACTTTAAAATAATCGATTCAAGATAGCGATTAAATTTTTATTTACGCCACTTCAAACCAAAATCTTTAGGTGAATTGGAACAGTTAATTTTTTGGACTTTTTAACTTTTTACGTAAGTTAGTCTTGGTGAAAAAGCGTAAAAAGGATCAATAGTCTTTTGCATAATAACAATCCATTGTATCCAAGTAACTAAACTTTTTTTATTTTTCGTTTTTAGATGGATACCGCTTTGCAAATATGGAACTTTCTAATATTTGGGTTTCTGAAAAAAAATTCAATATCTAAAGACCACTGCTTTAGTCAATTTTTTTTGAGTCGTAGTAAACCTTACCAAGATATTGAAGAATATTACAAGACTTTTAAACAAAATATTCGCAATGTAAGCATACATACAGGGTGTTTGTAGATCGCTAGACAGCTCATAACTTCATTAATAATAGAGATATAAAAAGTTTGATGTTTACTCTTGTGTTTCAAAAACGGCTCAAACGATTTTTTTGAAACTTTACATTTTTATTACATTTTTAATGTGGATTGATTGAGATGAGTGATTTTCAAGTTGAATTTTAGAGGTATTCAACTGAAAAATCACTTATCTCACATCAATACACACCGGTTATGCGATTTTCTTCAGAAGCTTGCTGTCGCATTTAGATAGTACAAAAAACTTATATATGAAGTTTCAACGCCATACCTCTTTTCATTTATGAGTTATTCTGTTCACAGACAGATCGACGGACGGACACACAGACCAATGAGCAAAAACATGTTTTTTGGGTTCAGGGGACTCTAAAACGTGAAGATCTGTTGAAAACCCAATTTTCGAATTTTTGGGGTGAATCCAATACTTTCTTTATCGTAAAAAGAAGTAAAACCCGTCTGCAAAACTTAATAGTGTGTTATTTACTGAACGGTTAGTTGTATGTAAAAAAGCTTTATATTCTTTTTTGTAGAGAATTTCCTAGCCTTCATTTTTTGTAATAACTAAAAAAGTCATACGACCCATAGAAAGCGAGATATTTGCGAAAAACTTATTTCTGTGACATTTGACCTTGAATAACTCAAAATGCAAGCGCGATATTGATGGGGACTTTTGAGACATTATTTGTAATGTCAAAATAAAGGTGTATGCAAAATTTCAGCTCACTTGGATTTTTTCGGCAGATGCTGCGGTTGTCCGTCTAATGTAACTGGACTATCTTGCGATATTGTGCAAGTCAAAGTGTGAAAATTGCTGTTGATTTTGTTAATTCTGTTATTTTGTTATTGCTATTGTCGCTATTTTTGTGTGTTAATTCTGTTTTAAAATGCGCCATACCACAATGTTGAGAACGCCTCCGATTTATTGTGTCGTTTAGCTTAAATAAGGTTAACAATTTAATGTCAATATGATAGATGTCAAAAGTGTTACCAATACAAAACTTGGAAATTACTAGATTCTAACATTAGTTCTGCCATCTATGACCACTGGTTTGGATTCAAGTTGTAGTGACATCGCCATGGATATGCCATCTACGAGTGCTGGTTCAAGTTCAGACGACATCCCCATGGACATTCGAGCTATAGGTGTTGGTTCAATTTCCAGTGACATCGTAATAGGCACTGATGATGAAGAGGTTTGTATTTTTGTGAATTATATGTTACAATGTTATGTACCTATTTTAATTATGGATTGCAGCTATGGTGTCACGTAGGAAACCAGACGATGGCGAACAAATGGTAAAATGTTATGACAGAAAATATAGAATAAAATGGTACCATTCAGCATGCCTACAATTAAAAAAATTCCTAAAGGAAAGTGGTTATGTGAACTCTGTAAATATACTGCTCCACAAATGAACTGGACCATTTGCATATATTGGTGCAATTTTTAAAAATATTTTCCAAAAGGGCAGTCATGAAATTTTTGGTAACCTTTCATGATTGTGTCACTATAAAAAGCATTTCTTTTCATAATTCTGTTTAAAGAAAACTAAGTCCATTAATAAAATATTATCATTTTAAAATTTTGAATTTTGCCCAAATATTGATAGCACATTGCATACAAAGTATGCCGAATTGTTGCCAAAGATTTTTAAACGTTCTGGAGAGACTCAAAGAACTATTAATTAACCTTTTTTTGTAATTCCTCTTATTTTTGTGAAATATAGTTTTTTTATAGTTTCATAATTTTTTAATTTTATTAATATGATTTTGTTAATTTTTCAGTTGATATTTGAGAATAGTGAAATTAAATATGCTTAATATGAGTATACTATAAAACAAAAGCTTTTATATATATATATATATATATATATATATATATATATATTTACATACTGCAGTAGATAGGTCCACCGGTGATAGACAATTTGCATGCTATAGGTCGTCCGGTTGCGATAGGTCCTCCATATATGGAGGACCTATCGCTTTCCATGTTAATTACTCCAGTTTACCATTGCTTATCACGTGGCAGATTTTTAGAGGGATGACTGATTGCGGTCTTTTGTAAATTTTGTATATTTTAGTTCCGAGCTTCGCTACCCAACGGTGTCGCCACCGTAGCACACCAGTATACAACACGTATATTCGTCTTTCAGTTTACCGTTGATAGATCCTCCGTTGTATATTTTATTTCAGATGTGCATTGGTTGGCTCCTCCGTAGATTTGACAACATTGTATTCTGTATGAAATTCGCACACGCATTGAATAATTGGTTCATAGTACAATAGCTGCCACAGTGTCTATGCTTAGTGGTAAAGTGGTGTAGCATTCTGTAATTAAATGAAATCCAAGAATTTAGATTTTACTAGAGATAGATGAAGGTTATTTATAAACAATTTGTAATTTATACTCGTGGAAATTAACAAAACATGATGATAAATTCAAGGTCCATTTATAATTATTTTTGCAGGCAATAAATCAATTTTTGTGTTGAGCTCAACATACATTTAGCATAAACTCAGATATGTACCCACACATTTTCAATCAAAGATACTCGTGGTTTTCCGAGTGTTTGGTATTTTCTTAATACAACACAGGTGATGTTAATTGAAAAAAATGCATTGCAATGTTTAGTTATTTATTAATGAACCAAAACAAAATCTAGTTGAATTACTTAAAATATAACTCTTTAGGTACTAAAAACAAATAATACATATTTTCACATACCTACATAATAACAAGCAAAAATAGACATGCAACTTCCAGCAATTTTGAGAAAAATTAAAAATTATGGGCTAATTTTACATGGCAACTTACTTATTTGAAACATATGTTACTGAAGAGATCTCTTATAATGTCCAGTTATTTATGATATGTAATTTTAGGTACTGTAGTTGAGTGGTAAGAAGTAAATTGGTACAAATAAAAGGCTCTGGTACATATGCATATGCATTTGAAAAATCCCCGGTAATGAATACAACAAATAAATGACATTCCAGCAAGGGACATTTTTAAAGCCACTTAAAGGCTGTCGATCTCCCAAAATTGCATCATTTTGCTTCTTACCTTCTTTAATAAACTTTTAATAAACATACAGGTTATCATGTAGAATATTCATTAAAAAAAGAACGCAAAACATGAAAACACTTTTGATATTTAATACTGCCATTATTTTAATTTCTTCGTATATTTATTTTGAATAAAAACTTTTATTTTCAGCCAGTCTTTATTTTTTAGTAACTCAGGGTTCTTTGAAATGAGATCGTTGCATTCCGTTTTCTTTGGAGGTCGCTTTGCTTTGATATGGTTTTTAAAGTAGGCAGTAACTACTTTCTTTTGGTTGTCTGTCCATGGTACTAATACTCTCTTATTTCCTATAGACTTTTTCTCTATTGTAATGTTGAGACCTTCCTCACCAGTCAATTGATTTTGGTTCATTTCATTTATTTCATTTTCAGTAATTTCATGTCCTACGTCCAAAATTTCATCTCTTTGCTCTAGGTCATTATCTGTTTCTTTCATTAAATCCTCCTCTAAATTTAAGTTTATATCATCCAAGCTTTTGCCTTTGAACTGGCCAGCTTCGCCCTTTTCCATGAGTATTAGTAGTTTGGATATTCTGGCTGTTTGATAAACATCGTCGGGAAGCCTGTAAGATGATCGATGTATTCCTAACGTATGTCCCATGAAAGAAGCTAATTGTTCCATGTCATTTTCAGTCATGTTAAATAATTGAGTGAGAGTAGCCAGATGCTTTCGAAGACGGGTGCAAGTAAGAGCATCTGGGTTCTTAGCGCCACACTGCCTGGCATACTTTTTCATTACCTTATAGCCGATTATGGGCTGATCCGATTTAGGATTACCAAAAAGATAAATATTGGGTGTTTTAGTTATAATAGCTCTGTATTTTAGTATTACGTCTAAGTGGTCTTGGACATCTTTAGTGAATAGCACTGGTACACCTCGTCCCCTCTTGCCCCTTATAACAAGTCGTTTGAAACTGTTCATTAAAACTTTTTCTGGTTCTGAAATTGCTTCTGAAAATTCTTCATAACCTTGTGAGTTATGATTCAGGAATGACGATTTATATGTGTCAAGAAGAAGTCTTTGAAGTTCTCCAGGTCGTCTTCTATTTAACAACAACAGACGACAGTATACAGTTTCCAACAAAACCGTATATGCTTCATCATTACGATTATATTCTTGCAATTTTGATAATGCGTTATTGGCCTTATCGATAAGACAATCTTTTAATAATTTTAGATCGCTAGCAAGTGGCACTAAACTGACTTTGTTCCATTTTTGGAGACTCAAGTCTTTTGAAGCTTGGTTAGAAACATCAAATCTCCAATTACCTTCTATTAACTGGATCAACGTTTGCAGTTCCACGTCAGTGTTTGCCGACTGTATTGTTTGAAACACTTCAGATTTCTTTTTAATATGTAGGAGTGCTATGTCGCAGCACTGTTTTAAGGTTGTACCCATGTGTAAAGCATATGTGGGAGACAGGTAACACTGCTTTTCTTGATCATATTTTGCCACCGTTTTTGTTGCTGACACTAACGCATCATAATTTTCAGATTTAAGAGCCCCAAAAAGATCTTTAATGGAAGGCTTTATATTTTTTACTTCAATAAAAAGTCTTGCCAATTCTCGCATTTTTCGTGAAGCAACCAGAAGCAAGTGCTTTTCTCTATTCACTTTCAAATATCTTGAAGCAAATGCACATATGAGTGGGTCTTTCTTAGCGACAAGAGAAATTTGATCGGCTCGCATACGAGGAAAGACATCCGTTTTTAATTGGGGATCAATTCTCAGATGGCGTAACAAAAAATTTTGAGAAGCAGCTTGTGCATTTCCTGAAGTGGCCTCTTTATTTGAATTTTCTGAACATTTTTTACGGTGTCGCCATAAATTTCTGGCGGAATAAAAACCCAAGCAATAAGTGCACGGTAGGTACTTTGTACCATCTAAACCTGTTCTTACTGGTTTGGTTACTTCATTACTGATTAGGTATTTACCTTTTTTTCTTAAAGAATGAAGTAATTCATTTCTTTGTTTACTATGGGGAGGCAATGCTAAAAGCTTTTGTACTTCGAATTCCGTTTTGTGGTTCCTAAATATATGTCTAGGAAAATTTTGTACGCTTGATTCACAATAGTAACAAAAAACGTGTTTTCTAGAATCGGAGCTGCCCAGTTTGTTTGTGTTTTCTGGAGGACAATTATCAGCTGTTCCAATTTGTTTTTGATTTTGAGAATTCGAGCTGCCCAATCTGTTGCTGTTCTCTGGAGGATAATTAGTGTCTGTTCCAACCTGATTTTGAACCAGTTCATTACTTTTATCATAAACCAAACATTCAGGGGAGGAGAGACCCTCTGGTGAACAAAGTAATTGAGGAGAAGTTGAGGATATCGTCTAAAAAATATGTTTATACTTATTTGAATTGTTAAACTCAAACACATTAAACTCACAGAAGAACTGTCGCTTCCATCAAGTTCATAATCAGGGTCTGCTCCATCATCATCAAACAAAGACTCGTTATTGCTTTCAGGACTATTAGAAATGTCATAATTAGGATCTGTTTCATCGCCACCAGTCATAAACGGGTTATCTGAGACTGATTTCTAAAAAAATCGCAACATATATGAAGTATAGAAGAATACATTTAGTTTCGGGTTGTTTTATGGTCCGGCGTGTAAATTAAATTTAATTCAGTCAGTATGGAACAAATAAAATGATTTTTTACTTATTTACAAAATGGAGTTTTTCGGAATTGTTAAAATCCAGAAAGTGCTATTTTTCGGAAATTAAGTAACATTTTACACTATTTTTTCCAATTATAAATTTTTAAAGTCTTTAAATAACAAAATTTAAATTTTAATATTAACTCTTGGTATGTGAAATTTTGAATATTTAAAAAATCAAAAAATAAATTTTTAGCCAAAGTTTAAAAAATGGGTGCTTTTTGGCCTTGAGATAGTTCAGTTAGTTAAAAATAACACTCTCTAAAAAATTTCATTGAAATCTTACTTAATTTCCGAAAAATAGCACTTTTAGGATTTTGACAATTTCGAAAACCTCCATTTTCTAAATAAGTAAAAATCACTCGGTATATATGATAGAGGCTAAATAGGGTTTTAGACAAGCACAAATTATTGACGTAAAAAGTTTTTTGAAAAATCAAAAATAAAAAAATTTCCCAATTATGCCAACTTTTTGGCGGTCACTGTATATTTGATGACAATATATAGTCTAATGATCGCAATATTCTGTACAAAGCATTTTTCAGAAATGGTGTTTCGAAAATTAGGTAATGCTAAATAGACAAACCAATGAAATTAATTCATTCGGAGACTCCATGTTGGCCGATGTTATAGTTTTGTCTTGTATGGTAAGTTTTGAAATATTTTGGTCGGAAGATGTACTAGGCACTGGTGAAAGTGTCCTGTTGCAAAACCAATTATTCGTTCTATTATTGTAAAAATTAGAAGTGGTAACGGTGTGCTAAAAAGAAACAGTTTCAACAAAAGCCTACAAAGATGTTGGTATACTTACGTAATCTCCTGGAAATGGAGAGTGTTTTTCAGTCATTTTAAGAAACTAACGGCAAAAATGAGTCAGAAATCACAAATTTAGTTCTGAGTGTGACTGTTTTGCTCAATGATGCTAATAACTGGAATTAATTCAAGCTACCGGATTTAACTTTATTTCAAAGCCAGTAGCTCCTTCTCTTTGGCAGGTCAAGCCAATTATTGAAATTTCTAGTAGGTAGGTAGATACCAATACTGGAAGCGATTGAAAAACGTTAGATATTAGATATTTATTTAACATAATTATGCTAGAATAATTAGGCAAAATGGTTTTTTTTAATTTAAGGCAGACCCGATTTAAAATCTGTTTTAGAACATGTACAATGTACATTCCAAAAATGCAAAATTGATTTTATTCCTTTTTTTAAGTTTTGAATTTTTTTGACTTTCTTACTTAATTTTTAGTTGTTTTTGCCTATTTAGTACTTCTTCTGCAAACATTTTATTGTTTTTAGTTGTTTTTAATTTATTTCTTATTCTTAAAATATAAAAAAAACAGTTAATTTTTTCTGCGAAATTTCTAAGAAAGCATAAGTACATTGTTTGAAATTCGTATAAATAAATAAAAAAGAATTGGTGTAAGTACCAAAAAATCCTTTTGAAATTTTAGAATAAATTATTAACATTCACCAAGGAGTTTCAAACAATGATTTCGAGATGACTCCAGAGCAACTCAGTTCCCTGAAATTTGCCCCTATCACGCGAAGTGGAAAGATAGTTTTCGATATAAACAATTTTTGGGTGACAGAACTAAGTTAGCAGTTGAAATTTAGAGAAACTTCTATTAGGTAACTATAGTTGGTACCAGAATAAAAACAATAGAGACAATTAATTCGATTAAGAGCCTATTATACATTTATTTAAAATTTTTGCAAATAACAAGACGTATTTAGAGCAATAGTGGTGTTTATTCGCTATATTTTAATTATATTCGGTTGCGTTGCTCTTGGCCGAGGCAGGTTGAAACGCAAGGCGATAATCTGAGCTGCTGAAAAAGCGCTTTTACGAGGTGTCAATTACCGGCGAGATTATCGTCTGCACGGGCGACGCGACGGTCCGTTGCTTGTGTTGATTCATATCAGCCTTTTTTGTTTTTGCCTTTTTATGCCCTTTTGCCTGCCTTTTTTGAGATTTTATTTTGCTTAACTATCCTGTTTCATTCGTAGAAAGTGTTTTTCTACAAAAGTTACACAAATAATTTGTTGCATCATCATTTTCGCCAAATTCTAGTTTGTTTTGGACCCTATTTTATAGAAAAAATCCACGAACCAGTGGCTGCTGACGGATACATACACAGATGAAGCATTTTCCTATTCAAATTTTTAAATGAATTTTTGTAAACTTTACTTTTCTAAAGTTCATGGATTGATGCGAAATATACTATTGACCTAGCTCCTTACTAGTAACGTAAAGTACTATTAAATACATACCTGATAAGGTTTTGAGAATAAATGCAACGCGCACTTTAACACAGATAACCTAATCCCGGTGCATTTTGGCTAATAATGCTTTCGGCGTTCATCGACGTTGGCGGGTGTCGGGGGGACGTGACTAGTTAGTATACCAAATAAAATGCGACAACACTGTTGGATGACCCATCCACCGTAGTTTGTACGTGCTGTATATTGTTAGAGGACTTAAAGCTGCAATTTTGGAGTAAAATATACATCCGGAGGACCTAAATGTAGTACTTTAGTCGGAGGTGCTAACACTAGTAATATGTAAACAAAAAAAATATTTGAAAATACCTTTTTTCGGCGAATTTTTCATAAGTATAATATAATATGTTATATACATCAATATCATTATATATATATACATTCCTTCTAGGGGAAGACTTAGAGCTGCATTTTGTAAGGAAGAGCTAAACACATAGAGATGTATATATATATATATATTGTGACGTAATGTAATAAATACATTTTTTATGGGTGGTCCAGTACATTTGTGGAGCAGTATATAAATAGAATTATTTTGTTATTCTGTGTTGATAGAATCTGTATATATGTTGATTGTTTATTTAGCATAAATGGCTTCGAAATATTCTTTATACTTTATCCATTGCAATTATTTTTCATACTTAATTTAGACATTAGTTATTCTGTTATTTTGTACTGTTATGTAAATATTTTGATTGTTTAGTACCTTAAATTCATTAAAATTTTGTTATAAATTATGGAATAATAAGATTAACGATAGCAAGCTGCTTTCGCTATTAACTTTAGGAGTACCCGCTAGGCCTGTTTGTTTCTCACTGTTATTCTTTGTACCTTCTTTTTATACCAGAATTCCGATTACTGATATATTAAAGCTTGAGAATCAAATTTACATACTGCTCAACATTGATTTGTCAGCTCCATACAGTATGTTTGATTCTGTTGTAAAAAAGTATTATTATAACTAAAATGAAACAAAACGAACTATTGATGTAACAAATTTTTAAGACTTAAATTTACCAATCAATACGGGAAGTCATAGTAGCAAGTTACGGCGTCGATCCATCTCCTGCAACCATGATAGTTAGGATGATTATTTTAATTTTAATTTACATGCTATAACGCTCATACCTGCATATAACAGAATATATCTACACTGCATCTCTTGTAATAAGGGTAACACCTGTTAGAGATGTCACAATAAATAAATATTAAATAGCTTCAAAATATCCGTTATGCTTTATGCATTAATAGTTATTTAACCAACAAGTGTGTTAATGAAGGCGATTAATAATCGAAACTGTTTAAAGCACGAACAAGTGATAGCGAGTGAGTGCCTTTAATAGTTGAGATTATTAATCGCCCATTAACAAACGAGTTGATTACAAAATTTTTTTGTTAACCGCAAAATCTTTTTTTGTGGTGAAAAATTTGATTAATACAACTAACCTCCATGCAAAATATCAAAACCTCAAAATCACATAAACAGTTAATTAATGAAAAAGAGTGGATTAATCAAAAACAGTGTATTAATAGATCTATTAATCCATCCTTTTTTTTAAAACAGTTAATTAATGAAAAAGAGTGTATTAATCAAAAACAGTGTATTAATGACTTCTATTAATCCATCCTTTTTTAGGAAAAATAATTCATTAATATTGAAATTAAGAAGCGGTCAACGGAAAAATTATTTTTCATACTTAATTTAGACATTAATTATTCTTTTATGTTGTGTAGACAGCATGTGTAATTTTATTGATTGTTAATGTAGCTTACATAGTTTTGAAATATCCTTATGTTTCTTATCATATAGGTACTATTTAATAATTTTTGCTATGTGATATTGTAATTTTGCTTTTTATTAATTGGCCACATGCAGAAAAAGATAATCAAATAATTTTACATTATATAATAAATGGTGGTGGATAGTATTAACGTTAGATCCTTAATTAACTAATTTTAATAATTTTGTAGATATTATTATTATTAAAGTAAAAATAATTAGATTAACTTTGTTAATACAATTTATTTCATAATTATACAATTATAGGAGGGCATAAATTTACGAGTGCACAAGAAACTGTTAATATCTGATCTACCACGGCAACATCGTCAGTTTTCTTTTTCACCAGGAACATAGGCATTGTTTCGTGAAGAACTGTATTTTTTTGACAAAGGACTCCAATAACGCGTTTGACGTGTATTCTGAAAAAAAGATATAATTAAGATAATTATTGTAACAATATACTTGCACTACCTCACAATTGCTATATTCCTGGTTGATTCTATATCCATTGGATCGAGCTGCCGTTACCCTTTTAGAAAAGCAGGCGTAATCACTGTGGCCATATGTAGTCCTACGGAGTCTTTTATTAAAAAGCCAAGATCTGCCAATACAAAATCTTCTGGCAAGAGATTGTTTAAAATCCCACAATCCTCTGTTAGACCTTTATCGCTTATTCTGCCACCATATCCATGTGATACAAATGATATTGATCCAGGAGGAGTGATGCCTATTAGTACCTTTACCGTATTATGTTGTTTGTACGTAGACCATGTAGTACATTGTACTTCAAGGCTACTTGATTTTTCCACTCATCTCAAAACAATCGATTATTACTGAAATCTTGTTGCCAAATGCTACCTTGAAGCATTCTGGCATTGATTTAATCAGCTGATCTCGTTCAGGCCAAATAATAAAATTTTTCATCCGATGATACATAATATTCAATGTGGTATAAAATATTCTGGAAATTGTTTGTACGCTGACGTTAAACATGTATGCCAATAAACTAAAATCTAAATGTATTCTAAGTTTTATCACCGTTATCAAAAACATGACTCTAAGCATGTTTTACTTACTGAATTAGGAATAAATATATATAATTAAATGTGAACTGTATATATTGTATGTACCTATTTGGTGTAGCATTTGCCATAGTAGGCGTGTGTAAAAGAATTTTTTTTTTGTAATGTCACAAACAAAGTATATCTATCTAACGCGCAAAACTTTATATGCGGCATGTGCCGTGGGCTACAACGTCATTCTTCCATGCTCACGTAAAACTTTTACATTCACTGGAAAACTCTCACTTTTCTTAACTTTTAGAACAATTCTTTCCGCATTTTTTTTACTGCGTTCCAACAACGTCGTATTAATTAGGACGCCTTCCAGAGGCGAGCGTTTCGTTTTCAGAGACTTTCCATTTGAAAAAATATTTTTTGGAACTTTTCCTTAGCGTGCTTTTAAAACTTTCTTTAGTGCAACAAAAGTAATAAAATTTGTCGTACATTTTAAATGCGGCATATGCCGCGGGTTTCAGCTAGTTATAGATATTTGGGCATTT
>CALNHX010013414.1:0-17173 GCA_940337035.1 Agriotes lineatus
AATACCAATTTTAAAACACAAGTATTAAGAGAATTAAATATCATTGTAAACAAAATTAAATCTTTGGTTTAACGTCTGCTGTATGCATTAAATTGGTTCTTAATTACAGCCATAATGAAGGTAACAAATGTGTACTTCCAAAAGTTTGAATGATTTATAACTACTTTCTAATGCAATAGTATTTTACAGTAGAAGTCCGTTAGGATAGCCTTTACTGCCGAGCCAGAGAATTTGTGAGACGAGCTCGAAGAGCGAGTCGAATAATACTGGCGAGGCAGTAAAGGCCCTAACGACGTGTATTGTACAATAGTTTTTGTAATACCTACATACAATTCGGTCATATCTATATTTTTCTAATTTATTTTCATCCAAACGCTAGGTTTGTGTAATGACATTTTAGAATGATTGAGAGTGCGTAGAACGTTGCAACTGTTGTTTATAAATGTCAGTTATTTCCAATTTCGTGTATGGTTGTAAGCAGTTTTAAGTTGTAACCAGCTCGTAACTTATGACATCTGTAGAAAATGATGAAGATATTCCTAAAGACGTTAAGATTCTGAATGAGCAAGTTATTTTAACGTATGTTCAGGAGTTATAGCAGTTTTTTGCGCCTTCTTTTATGTGGAGTTGAAGGCTAGCTTGCTGCTGGATTTGTGTGACAAACGTCACTTTGACGTTTGGCAGACAGTTTAGCAGGCCGTGGTCTTTACGGACACTTTTTACGGCCGGGCCGTAAAGAGGTTGCTTACGCAGTAGTAAACAGTCCTTAAAGAAATATTTAACAAGTAGGTATTACAAAAAATAAATTAATAAGTCATTAGGGTCATTTTTGTACAAAATATGTTTAGTCTTCATCTGTTTTCAGAGCGTGTTGACAATTTCCAGTTGCGATTATTTTTGCATAGTGTTCTCTACTTTTATCTATTGGTATTGCTTTTATTGTTATTTATTGTTGTTTTGGCCGCTCAATGGAAGAAATTGTTAAATGGAAACGTGGACAATCTTTGCAAGTTTCAGAAAAGCAAATACTAATGAATCTTGTCAGTTACCATTTAAATCAGACTAACGATTCAATATCCAATATAATCAAAAAAATCTGGTGTGATACACTCACGCAACTTCCTTTTACAGTGATCTTATAATTAGCCAAAAATTTGATTTTTAATTTTTAAGAAATTGTCAAAAATTTAAAAAATTACAAATTCTACAAAAACCGTACAAAATAGAGCGTTAGTTGAAGAGAAAAATGTTATCTAAAATTTTAAGCTGAATTCAAAAATTTAATAATATACCGGGTGTTCTATTTAAAATAGGAGTTAATAAAAAAATAGAAAAAAAAACAAGAGAAACCCATTTTAGAAGTATTGAACTGGAAAATCACCTACCTCACATCAATACACATTAAAAATTTAATAAAAAAAGTAAAGATAGTGATAGTGACATTAATAGTGAAGTGAACAATAGTGACAGCGAGTAGTGACACACAAATTGTACAATTTTTAAAATTTACAATTAAGAATTATAATCAGTTACTGTTTTTTCCAATTTCTATTTTAAATATACAGTTTGTCCCCGGATAGGTGAAACGACTCTTGTGAAAGGTAAAAAATTCTCGATTTAAATTTTCATTTTTGGGGTTCAGCCCTGCATGGTTAAAGGCGAATTTTCAACATAATTTCAGTTCTGAGAAATCAAGTATGCCTTGGAAATTTTAAAAAAACCTATTTTTCTGTGAGGTAAAGCACCTTTTATGCGGCAAATATGACAAAAAGTTATTAAAAAAAGTTGCTTAGAATCAACACATAGACCCCTATACCAAATTTCAAAATCCTCAGCCAAATTTGACCTCTCACAATTTCTTTTTATGTTTAGGTCCCAAATCAAAGAATTTTACTTTTAACAAAGATTTTTATTGAAAAAACAAATACTTTTAACAAAGTTTTTATTTCATAATAAAAAAACTTTGTTAAAAATAAAATTCTTTGATTTGGGAAATAAACTTGAAAGAAAATGTGAGAAATCGAAGTTGGCCTCGGATTTTGAAATTTGGTATAGGGGCCTAGATGTTGATTCTAACAACTTTTTTTTATAACTTTTTGCCGTATTTGCCACATAAAGGGTACTTTACTTTAAAGAAAAATAGATTTTTTTTTTAAATTTCCAAGGCATACTTGATTTTTCAAAACTGAAATGATGTTAGAAATTCGCCTTTAACCAAGCAGGGCTAAACCCCAAAAAATGAAAATTTAAATCGAGAATTTTTTACCTTTCACAAGAGTCGTTTCACCTATTCGGGGACACACTGTATAAACTCGATTGCCGTGAAACATATATTCGTTTTATTAGTTTTACGGCTATCAAATCCACTAAATTTGGCGAATTTTATGCTTGTTAAAACCTAATTTTTATTCATTAAAAACTATAAGTTCCGATTAAAAGAAATATGTGTTTGTGATAACGGATCTCCTACTGTACGTAATTGTTTTGTTCATAAACTTGTTTGAATGCCACTGACAAAACGTACCAGGTAATGAGGGATTATACCGGGTGTCTTAAAATGAATTACATCTAGTATGCTTTGAATTTCCCATAATGCAGTCTAAAATTTTACTTGAAGTTGGCAAGACTGTAAATCTATGTCAAATTCAAGATTACTAGGTTAGGTTTTGCGTCAATCTGTGTCAAAACTGACGCAAAATCTAACCTGCTAACCTCGAATTTGACATAGACTTACAGTCTTGCCAATTTCAAGTAGAATTTTAGATTGCATTATGGGAAATTCAAAGCATACTAGATGTAATTCATTTTAAGACACCCGGTAGTTAAGCTGTCTCTATTACAATAGCCAGATTTGTTTGTCTGTGATCGGTGCGTTTTTTCTACAGAACACATTTTGTGGAGACATATGGCATCGCTGTTTGTTGCTGTTTGCCATGAGGCTCGTACTGTCTAGTCAGCCTGAGACGCAGTATACTAGAGAATGTATCTATACCATAAAATCGGTGGTCTCTTTCTTTGTATGTTTGTTCGCTATCTCCTCCTAAGATACTGAACCGATAAAATTTTATGATAGCTTAAAATTTTGCTAATTTTTATGCTTAGATCGTAGGCCGGTTTTTATTTAAAAAAAGTACGAAAAAGTAAAGTTTTAATTAAATCCTGTAATTAGCGAAGCTAAGCGTAGCTCGGGTGATTCACTATATACCATTATAGCAGCGCCTTATTCAACGAAGCACCTTAATTCAGTGGTAGAACACTCGCCTGCCACGCGGACGATCCGGGTTCGATTCCCGGCCGATGCATTCTTTTTTTTAATTTATATTAATGAATCTCTCTTAAATTAGCGAACCGAGGCGTAGCTCGGGTGATTCACTAGTATTATAATAATATACAAACTACAGTTGATTCTGTGATATTACTACCATTAGCCGTCATCACTGCTATTGTTCGATGATGGATATCCTTCCTGGGGTAACCGCCTCTTTCATTGGATATTAGTGGCGGCTACTTCTTAAGGGCTCATCGGCTCTATCCTGCGACCCATCAACAGCCTATCTATCATTATAAAAAATTAACTATCCTATAATTGAAAATCCTACTGTTATTTATTTATTTTATTTTATTTTACCTGCGTAAATAAGGATAAGACGCAATAAGGATTTACAACAAAATTTCACGTCTACAGTACTATAACTCCATGTAATATAACTGGCACCGCAGCACTCTAGACATGAAATCTTGTTGATCACCCTATATAATAACACAGTAAATCTTACGCGATGATTTTTTGTCGAGTAAGGGTTATAGTTGAGATAACTTTGCATGACGCGCAATAACCTTTTTGTTTATATGGATGCCCCAAATAAGTCTTCAGGCTAAATGTACATCTAAGTATTTTACACTTGCATCTTTATGGTTCCACTTTATTTCACAACCTTTAATAATAATTGGTGTAAGATCTGCCGGTTTGCGTAAGATAAAAAGTTTTGCTTCACACTTATTCCAACTCATAATTATTTTAAAACAGGGTATTACGACCAAATTAAAGCCATATACGGCGAAGCAAAAAGTTACTTGCAGAGCTGTTCAAAATCAACGGAAATTTCCAACCCCTCCGTAAGCAGAACTCAAGAGGAAATGGTGGCCAACCCCGAACAAAAGGTTCGTATCCGAAAACTGCAGATTCGGATTCAGAATTTAAGCAAGCGATGGACGACGCCGAACTAACACAAGAATTAGGGAGGCCCGCCATCACGACAAGGGAATTAAGAGAAAAATGGGATCGTGTGGTCGAGATGGACGAAGAAGTTATGTCAAACGACATGGCTTCAGAACAAATGCACTTCAGTCCTGAATATACTACGTTGGAAGACAGGTATAGAAATTTAATTATTTTATTGCAAGCGCCAACAAGGAACGAGCAAGCAGCAGCCATCTCGCTTCCTCAAGTCAAAATTCCCATATACGAGGGAAATTATGAGGAATGGGCCACTTTCAAGGACCTGTTCACCAAATTAGTAGATGACAACCAGAATATGGACGATGTCATCAAGATGCAATATTTAAAGACGCATGTTAAGGAGAGCCAAGCCGACTGATCCAGCATCTAGCTGTTACCCAAGCAAACTACAACACCGCCTGGAATCTGCTGCAACAAAGGTATCAAAATAACCGCCTTATTTTAACTAAATTGCTAGATACCATATTCGATCTGCCGGTCCTCTCCAAAGAGTCAGCCCAAGGGTTAAAAGATTGCACGACTCCATCAAGGAATGTGTGGAGGCAATCAAAAATTTAGGCATCTCCACGGACCCGTGGATTAACAGAGCTATCGCTCGAAAATGGGATCCTGAAACCAACAAATTATATGAACAGTCGCTTCAATGTCCAAATGAAGTCCAGATCACCAAAATTTAATGGCTTTCCTGCAAGTGTGGTTCCAATCCCTAGAATCCATAGATGGAGCTCGAAAGCCCACGCAGGAAAGACCACAGAAGAATTACGCTTCCGCATCCCTAAATTGCAAGCTGTGCCATGGAGATCATTACATCGACAACTGTAGTCAATTCCAAAGGCTACCTACCCATGAAAAACTAGAAGCAGTAAAAACCAATCGATTGTGCTATCGATGCTTGCGGCACGATTCAAATATACCATGTCGTGCCTATTTTAATTGTAGGATCTGTCGCTTCCCGCATCATACACTGCTTCATAAGGCGCAGCCACCATCAAGGCCGCTCCCTGCCCAAAGGATGAGAACGTCAGCTCATGCAGCAGCTATGAAGACTTCCAACGCTCTAGAAAAGAAGCCGAAGTCGGACATCATCACCGCCAATTTAGGCGCACAGGAGAGCCAAGTTCTACTTGCCACAGCAATGGTTCAAGTAAAGGCAGCATCCGGGATGACTCATCTACTACGAGTATTAATAGATCCCGGGTCTCAGGGGTCGTTTATCACGGAAGCATCAGCCGAATTATTGGGGTTACCCAGGACCAAAGTTCGAGCTGAAATCACAGGAATCGGGAACAGGGAGCCAAAAATTGCCAAATGGAAAATCCCAGGTTTGATCACACCTAGATTTTCAAGTAACTTTTCCCTACCTGTCAATTATTAATACTTCCTAAACTTACCAAAGCCATGCCTTCATCCCCCATCCCAAACATAAATATCAATTCCTGGAGCAATATTTTCATCGCCGATCCAACCTTCAACCAACCTGGCTCCATAGACATAATTCTAGGCGCCGAAGAATATTCAAAAATAATTCTAGAAGGAATCACTAAAACCAAGGATGGCATCTTAGGACAAAATACCGAGTTGGGCTGGATTTTATCTGGAACCATTGGAAGACAACACAACGACAGCATTAAAGTCAACACCGTGGTTGCCAAAATCGAAGAAGATGAGCAGTTACAAAAATTCTGGAACATAAAAGAAGTTCCCACTCAACGAAAAATTTCTCCAGACGACTAGGTATGTGAGAATAAATTCACAGACACAGTGCAGCGAGACCAGGATGGAAGATACATAGTCAAGATTCCATTTAAGCAAACTCCAGTGAGCATGGGAAAGTCCAAACCCTCGGCATTGGCAAGATTACTACATCTGGAAAAGAGCTGAGACAAGACCAAGATCTAGAAATCCAATACAAGAAATTCATGCAAGAATATCTGGATCTAGGACATATGGAAAGAGTAGAAAAGAAACAGGAAAACAATGGCAAGTATTACATCCCACACCACGGCGCAATTCGAGAAGCAAGTTCATCAACGAAGCTCCGTGTCGTCATCGACGCTTCGAACAAGGCATCTTATGGAAAAACCTTAACGAAGTTATGTATGCTGGACCGAAACTTCAGCAAGAGCTGGTCGACATTCTACTCCGATGGAGGACTCACAAGGTCGTCTTCTCTGCGGACATTGAGAAAATGTACCGACAAATCAATATGGACAGCCAAGACCAGGAGTATCAACGAATCTTATGGAGATTCGATCAATCACAGCCAATCAGGGAATACAGGTTATGCACCGTCACTTATGGAACAGCATCAGCTCCTTATCTGGCCATCCGAACCTTGCACCAATTAGCAGAGGACGAAAAATCTTCCTTTCCATTAGCAGCGGAAGTTGTGAAGAGAGATTTCTATGTGGACGATGTACTCTCCGGAGCCGACACTTCAGAAGAAGCAATCAAGCAGCAAGGTCAGTTAATTTCCTTATTAAAACGTGGAGGTTTTACCCTACACAAATGGTGCAGTAATGAATTAGCCATCATACAAGAACTACCCGAAGAATTGAAGGAGCAAACCTACCTCGAAATAAGTGAGGACGGCGTAAAGAAGTCATTGGGCGTTCATTGGTGTCCATATGAAGACGTGTTTTGCTTCAAGGTGGATGTGAAGCAAAAGGGATCCACAAAACGCACCATATTATCCGAAGTCGCTAAAATTTTCGACCCTTTGGGTTGGTTAGCACCCATCACCATCACTGCTAAACTGCTCATCCAAGAGCTATGGCTCGAAAATGTCAAGTGGGACGACCCAGTTTCAGAAAGTATCCAAGCAAATGGGAAACATTTAAATCTCAACTCAAATCAGTAGAAGAAATTACTTTACCAAGGTGGCTTTTTACCAAAAAGAAAGCCAAATGGAACTGCATGGAGCCGTGGTCTACACCAGAGTCATCACGTCATCAGGCCAATCCAAGGTATCATTATTAATAGCCAAATCCAAGGTGGCACCAGCTCGAGCAAAGGCAACCCTACCCAGACTAGAACTCTGCGCAGCAGTACTACTTTCTAATCTATTACAACGGGTAATCACGGCACTGGACATTCCTAAGGTATCTATCTTCGCCTGGACCGATTCCATGGTCACACTAGGATAGATAAAGGGAGATCCAGTAAGATGGAAGACATTCGTCGCAAACCGCGTAGCCGAAATCAACCACCTGATTCCGGCCCAACATTGGAACCACGTCAAGTCAGAAGAAAATCCTGCAGACATCATCTCCAGAGGTACTAGTCCAAGGAAATTAAAGGAACATACACTATAGTGGGCTGGACCAAGCTGGTTAATTAACAAAGAGTTATGGCCGTGTCAACCAGATACCGCCACAACCAATGAAGAAGCAAAGGGTTACACTGTGCATCAAGCTACAGTTCATCAAGACGAGAACGAGATTATTCATCGCTTCTCGTCTCTGACAAGATGATACGAGTCGTGTCCTACTGCCGAAGATTCATCAACAAGTGTAGGCGTCTTCCCATTCAACCAGGATGTCTATCAGTTAAAGAAATGGAAGACACCATCCTCACACTCATCAAGGTCGTCCAAGGAAGTGGAAGGCAACAGGATCTCAAATCCAAAGAGAAAAATGTGTGGACTCCAACAACAAACTCGCAAATCTCAATCCATTCATCGATCAACATGGAATCATACGTGTTGGAGGAAGACTAGAAAATTCAAACTTATCCTACCACGAAAAACACCCAATTATCCTTCCTTATTCCAATCATATTTCCAAATTAATAATCCATGAGGCACATTTACGCACCTTACACGGTGGCACTCAACTCACACTGTCCTATGTCCGAAGAAAATATTGGATCATCAACGCAAAGAAAGCCGTCAGCTCCAGCATCAAGAAATGCTTTCGATGCATCCGATTCAAGGCAGAGGCAGCTCAGCAATTAATGGGGAATCTTCCACCAACCAGAGTCAATTCAACCCCGCCATTCTTCCATTCAGGAGTGGACTATGCCGGTCCAATACAAATCCGAACATCCAAAGGAAGAGGGCATTCTTCATCCAAGGGGTACATTGCTGTTTTTGTCTGTCTATCAACCAAGGCAATACACTTAGAAGCCGTCAGCGACATGACAACTAACAGCTTCCTAGCAGTCTTCAGGAGGTTCATCGCCCGAAGAGGACGCTGTGCACATCTTTATAGCGACAACGGAACGAATTTCGTTGGAGCAAGAAGGTCTTGGACAAAGAAATCCGTCAAGCAATGGAAGGCCCAGTTATCCAAGACAATTTATCCACCATTGGTACCCAATGGCACTTCATCCCCCCAGTAGCCCACACTTCGGAGGAATATGGGAAGCAGGAGTAAAATCAATGAAGCATCATCTGAAGAGAACCATTGGCAACGCTACTCTAACATTCGAAGAATTAACAACTCTGCTTTGCCAAATCGAAGCCTGCTTAAACTCACGTCCTCTGTGCCCACAAGGCAACAATATTGAAGACACCACTGCATTGACACCAGGCCATTTCCTGATAGGAAGAGAGATAATATCACCACCGGACCAATCAGCACACCAATATCAACAAATTTGTCAAATCGCTGGAGATTGATCCAAAAAATCAAGCAAGATTTTTGGAAATCATGGAGCTCGGACTACCTTCATGGATTACAGCAAAGAAACAAATGAAGAAACCGGTGGAGAATATAAAAGTTGGTGACCTAGTGTTAATCAAAGAATAAAACATTAATCCTAGTAAATGGCCCTTGGCGAGAGTTACCGACATTCATCCTGCAACCGATGGATCAGTACGAGTAGTAACCATCCAGAAATCAGGAGGACATCAATTAAAACGTTCCATAGGCAGTATCATTCATTACCAACTAACGAAGAATCGCAGGAACCAGAGCCTGAAGAGAAAATTTCGGCCTACAGCACCCACACACAATCATTCCCAGTACCAAAGAAAACTATTCGGTCCAAATGGAAAATGCTTCTACTCATATTTACTCTCCTTACTACAAATACATTGAGTAAGGCAGAATTCAACATACAAAAACCAGACAGCGGGTACTATGTAGAGCATATTGGACACGGGAAGATTGAACGAGGAACATTCAGGATCGAAATCCAGTTCGAGAGAGGGAAGATCGAAGAAGACTTCGAAACAGTTACCGACATGGTGGACAAATTCGACGACCTCTGCAACTCTGCGAAAGAACTGTCCGAAGATACGTTATGCAAGACATTGGTGCATCATCTTCTGGAACAAAAAAGGCATATGGAATGGATTAAAACTGGCATGGAAGATATCATAACAAGACGAGAGAAACGAGGAGTGCTTGGGACTGTACTCACGTCAATTTTCGGAGTAAATGACGAGGTCTATCAAGATATTGATAGACTTGACAAAAATCAACAGGAATTAATAAAAATGGACAGTCAACAATCCAAATTCTTGCTATCAGCACTTTCAAGATTTAATGAAACCGAAGAACGAATCGATCAGAAACTGGAACATTTTCAAGAGAAGCTGAACCAAGGAATCAGGGCAATCAACAACATGGACAAATGGTATAAGGCAACCGACTCCAACCGATTAAATATCCACATCATCAGTGTCTATCAAGTCGCCACAAATGTTATTAGTGAACTGTGCAATTACCATACAAACATTTTGAACGCTCATTTCCAACAAGGTAATTTTTACGAGTTAATCACACCTGCCCAAATCAAGCAAATCCTCGCAAATGCAACCAGTAAACTCTCGCCAAACTTAGAAATTTTACCGACCCCAATCCTAAAGGTCGACATCGGACATGATGACATCTACATCAACGTCCAAGGATACTTCATCATAGTAGAAAAAACCGAATATACCTAATCAAGGTGACACCAATTCCTCTCCGAATTAACAATGGGTCCTACTGGGTGATCGACGTACCAAAAGGGATCTTCGCTGTGGATTACAACTTACAAATGTACTTTCAAGAGACAGATGAGGAATTCAAAGAAAATCTCCAAATTACTCTAAACACGTATATCTGCAGTCCGACAGTCGTGAAAGGAATTGAAAATAACCCAAATTGCATCATTGATGATATATATCATCGAACGGAAGTTAGTCAATGCAGCCTACGAAGACATCAGATCCAGTCCATTATTTGGAAACAACTATACATGGAAAACACCTGGATGTTCGTAGTCAACAAGCCAACCCGAATAGCTATCACTTGTAGTGGCAATAGGGAAGAAGTCACTGTCAACACTACAGGTGTGATTCAGATCTCGTCAGACTGCATCATTCAAACTACAAAGAATACGTTAACCCCCAGGCATAGCAAGAAATTCAAGATCCTAGCAGGATATTCCAAGGCCGTCAGCATCAATTTTACCAACACAATAACACCCAACTCCTTTTCAGAAATTGCAGAGGAGCCAGTACTAAAACAGTCAGATCACTTCGAGGATCTACAAACTTCGCAGTTGGAATTCCAGCAGCACCTAAAGGACATAACTTGGAAAACCATCCGCCACCACTCCTATCTATCCAGCGGGATCACAGGCAGCCTATTGGGAGGGGCTATTCTAATAGGAGCCTTCTACTACATTCGGAAAAGGATCAACCGAAGGAAGCATCAATCCAAACAACGCCAGTCCGCCGTAGAAGAATATCCTCTAAAAACCCTTAATGTGGAAGAAACAATATAGTTTTTTCTTTTTCTTCAGCCTAAAATTGGCAATATGTTTAAACTTGGTTTAAACACACATAAATTTTAATAACAAAATTTACGAAACCAGTCAGAAGTTCTAAATGTAATTCTGATTTCATAAACAAACAGTTTTAACCTCCAGTTTTACTTCATAATTTCGCAAGTTTATACTTAATTTATATCTGTTTTAATCTTGAATTAAAACAGGCAAAATTCAGTTCCCAGTTACGAAATCTTAACAAACGAATATTGTTTCGCCAACATTGAGTAAAAATGCAACTCGGCATTTCGCTTAATAAGCGATCTACAAAGCCAAGTTCAACGCTTCAGTCTGCAAACCCATGCGGAAATATAAAAGCTTATCATGCTGAGTTGCGGTCTTCGGACCTTTAAACGCATTCTATTACACTACACTATTATGAACTTTGATATTGTTACTTCGTTAAGCATTTTCGTTTTATATAAATACAAGTTTATTTTTATAATAAAACAATCTGCATTTAATGTTTGATTCATTCACTACCCCTTCTAAGCCATAATATTTATGGAGCATGAGGCTGTGCTTTAGTTAGTTTTTCTACTGTCGTCCGTTCAAGTACCATTGACTACATTGGTTTAAAACGTAAACACAGTCTTGTTTACGTGCTTGACGGATAGAATCAGCGCAAAGTAACGGAATCCTGAATCAGCCTCTCAGGCAATTCTGTTCACATTTACTGTATGCCATGATCAAATTGAAGTTTGCTGTAACTTGATAAAAACCTTGAAGTAAATGAACTACCAAGTCAGAGATAACTAAATTACATCTTGATCTTAAACTATTTTCCTAAAAATATACAAAACACTAAATAAATGCAATTTTTATTGATTTTTATAATTAGTACACTCGTTGTTGTGTAAATGCCACTTTATTTTCCTTTTAACTTGATATACGTGAACTAATGCAGTGTAAACTTTTGCCTGTCACAGTGACGTTTTCATAAACAAAATGCAATCTGACATTTACCTACAGACTTAAGTTAAGACTTGACTACGGGCCGGTTGCAGAAAGCGATGTTAAGTCTGGTGTTAGCTAACGCGACGTCAAAGTGAACAAAAACGAATCAAATCTCAAATGCTTATGGTAACTAATACATTAGTAAACAAAATTTGATGCGATTTTGTTCACTTTGACGCGACGTTAGCTAACACCAGACTTAACATTGCTTTCTGCAACCGGCCCTAAATGTTCTATCTTTCTTTCCAAGGCCTACCGTAAATGAGTTTTTTTTTTGGAACCCACGATACTACGTTAAGTAATATTGAGAATTGCATGTGTAGGTAAAAATACGTCACGTCACGCCAGTACGTAGTTTCAGAATTTAATGTAATACTACGATCGGTTAATGGTCGATCTAATCTAACACTTTTTTACTTCCTTTTACGATAAAGAAAGTAATACTGGATTCACCCCAAAAATTCGAAATTGAGTTTTCAACAGATCTTCACGTTTTAGAGTCCCCTGAACCCAAAAAACATGTTTTTGTTTATTGGCCTGTGTGTGTGTGTGTGTGTGTGCGTGTGTGTGTGTGCGTGTGTGTGTGTGTGTGTGTGTGTGCCTTTGAACAGAATATCTCAAAAACGAAAAGAAGTATTCTAAAATGGGTTTTTTTGTTTTACAAAAAATTATTAACTCTCTATTTTAAATGGAACACCCGGTATATTATTACATTTTTGAATTCAGCTTAAAATTTAAAAAAAATTTGTCTCTTCAACTAACACTTTATTTTGTACCGTTTTTGTAGAATTTGTAATTTTTGAAAATTTTTGACAAATGCTTAAAAATTCAAAATAAAATTTTTGGCTAATTATAAGATCACTGTAAAAGGAAGTTATGTGAGTGTGTTACACCAGATTTTTTACTTTGATCTGCTATACTGTGATTATAAAGCTGAATGCAAACACGCAAACTTCAGGGTCATAGAAAAATGCTATAGCAACCATGTAAGTTTTTCTTTGAGCATAACAATATGCCCCGAATTTGTCAGGTATCTTTATGGTAACACCTAAGTTGACGTACAGTGAAGAAGCGGGGTCTAGGACAACTCGGCGCCGCCATCTCGGCGCCGCCACTTCGGCGCCGCCATCTCGGCGCGGGGACAGCTCGGCGCCGGGACAACTCGGCGCGGAGCCATCTCGGCGCCAGCCAACTCGGCGCGGGGCCATCTCGGCGCCGAATTTAAATTCGCAAACTACAGTGTGCACTACGTAAGAAAATTATTATAAACAAATAATAAATAAAGTGATCGCCAAAAATCTGGCATCAAATGAAAAAAAATTATTTAGATTTTCTTGGAAAATCAAACACTAACGACCAGAGGTAATTGCTAAGTGATTACAAATGGGCCAAACAAAAGTTGTCACATGACTTCCGTTATCAGTAAAATTTTACATTTTTTTTAAATAATTACGAAAAATGCATTGAAATTTATTATGAAATAAGAAACTTTGTTAAAAATATTTGTTTTTCCATAGCAGTTTTTATTAAAAGTAAAATTCTATGATATGGGACCTAAACATAAAAGAAAATGTGAGAGGTCAAAGTTGGCAGAGGATTTTGAAATTTTGGTATAGAAGCCTAGATGTTAATTCTAAACAATTTTTCTTAATAAGTTTTTGTCGTATTTTCGACATAAAAGGCACGCTACTCTACAGTAAAATAGGTTTTTTGAAAACTTCAAAGGCATACTTGATTTTTCAAAACTGAAATGCTGTTCGAAATTCGCTATTATCCAAGCAGGGCTGAACCCCAAAAAATGAAAATTTAAAACGAGAATTTTTTACCTTTTACAAGAGTCGTTTCACCTATCCGGGGACACTGTATACAGGGTGTCCGGAAAATACGTGTACAACGAAAGACCACAAGTTCATTGGCCCAAAGTATGATGATTTAACTCAACTTACCTATACAGGGTGTCAGGAAAGTCAACCGTGTCACTTCTGGAGATACTAGGGGGCGCTATATGGAGTTGAAAAGTTGTAATCCATTTTTGGCTTAAAAGCATAGTTTTCGTAAAAACGAATGTTGAAAATGAAAAAGAAAAAGTTGAGAACTGCTGTACTTTGCCTTAAATGGGAGGCTTTACGCAGTGTCTTGAGATAGGCTGGGAAAACAATTGTCACATATACCGTCTACATATATAATTTATTAGCTTATAGAACACTTTTAAAAGGAAGTTTGATAATTTTAAATTCAACAATGAAGACAAAATATCGACGTACTCACAGACCCAACAGCACCAGAACACCATACACAAAAAACATATCATCATACTCCTGCACGGTGTATATCTTTACTACAAAAGTCAAACACGCAATTATTTATTACATGGACATTAATTGACAAAAAAACATCAAAAACACAAAAATGCAGTAGGTACCATACAGCGGTTCACAAAATTTGCGGTACCAATTTCAACAGTGAATTCTGAAGAAATTATGCTTCTAAGCCAAAAATGGATTAGGACTTTTCGACTTCATATAGCGTCCCCTAGCATCTCCAAAAGTGCCACGGTTGAGTTTCCTGACACCCTGTATACAAAGTTGCTTAGTTTAGCCGCTAGAGGTCTTCAAAAATGATTAGCTTTCTTTAAATAGATAGATTTTATTCATGTTTTGGCCATGCGTTTGTACCAGTAAACTACAGCATTTTGTGGAATAAATCTTAATTTCGAAAATTACAGGGTGTTTAAAAACGTCACAATAAATTATTAATCCATATTTTTTTAACCACTTGTATAATCACTACCAATTTTTTTTTTTGAATAGTTACTTTAATTTAGAAGCTATTTTCTCTCTTACAATATTTTAGTTGGGTGAACGGTTTAGCCACAAAAAAATATTTTCTAAATTCCTAAAAGCCTAGTGTTAAGTAACAGTTACTGATTCAGGCTTGTAGAAATTTAGAAACTATTTTTTGTGGCTCAACCGTTTACCCAACTAAAATTTTGTAAGAGCGGAAATAGCTTCTAAATTAAAGTACCTATTCACAAAAAAACATTGGTAGTGATTATACAGGTGGTTAAAAAAATATGGATGGATAATTTATTGTGACGTTTTTAAACACCCTGTAATTTTCAAAATTAAGGTTTATTCCACAAAATGCTGTAGTTTACTGGTACAAACGCATGGCCAAAACATGAATAAAATCTATCAAAGATTTTTCGACTTACTTGAAAAAAATTTAAAAAGCTAATCATTTTTGAAGACCTCTAGCGGCTAAACTAAGCAACTTTGTATACAGGGTGTCAGGAAAGTCTACCGTGGCACTTCTGGAGATGCTAGGGGATGCTATATGGAGTTGAAAAGTCCTAATCCATTTTTGGCTTAGAAGCATAATTTCTTCAGTATTCACTGTTGAAATTGGTACCGCAAATGTTGTGAACCGCTGTATGGTACCTACTGCATTTTTGTGTTTTTGATACTTTTTTGTCAATTAATGTCAATGTAATAAATAATTGCGTGTTTGACTTTTGTAGTAAAAATATACACCGTGCAGGAGTATGCTGATATGTTTTTTGTGTATGGTGTTCTGGTGCTGTTGGGTCTGTAAGTACGTCAAAATTTTGTCTTCATTGTTGGAATTAAAATTATCAAACTCCCTATTAAAAGTGTTCTAAAAGCTAATAAATTATGTATGTAGACGGTATATGTGACAATTGTTTTCCCAGCCTATCTCAAGACACTGCTTCAAGCCTCCAATTTAAGGCAAAGTACAGCAGTTCTCAACTTTTTCTTTTTCATTTGCAACATTCGTTTTTACGAAAACTATGCTTCTAAGCCAAAAATGGATTAAAACTTTTCGACTCCATATAGCGCCCCCTAGTATCTCCAGAAGTGACACGGTTGACTTTCCTGACACCCTGTATAGTTAAATCATCATACTTTGGGCCAATGAACTTGTGGTATTTTGTTGTACACGTATTTTCCGGACACCCTGTATACAGTGTGTCCCCGGATAGGTGAAACGACTCTTGTAAAAGGTAAAAAATTCTCGTTTTAAATTCTCATTTTTTGGGGTTCAGCCCTGCTTGGTTAAAGGAGAATTTCGAACAGCATTTCAGTTTTGAAAAATCAAGTATGCCTTTGAAGTTTTCAAAAAACCTATTTTGCTGTAGAGTAGCGTGCCTTTTATGTCGAAAATACGACAAAAACTTATTAAGAAAAATTGTATAGAATCAACATCTAGGCTCCTATACCAAAATTTCAAAATCCTCTGCCAACTTTGACCTCTCACATTTTCTTTTATGTTTAGGTCCCATATCAAACAATTTTACTTTTAACAAAAACTGCTATGGAAAAACAAATATTTTTAACAAAGTTTTTAATTTCATAATGAATTTCAATGCATTTTTCGTAATTATTTAAAAAAAAATTAAAATTTTACTGATAACGGAAGTCATGTTACAACTTTTGTTTGGCCCATTTGTAATCACTTTGCAATTACCTCTGATCGTTAGTGTTTGATTTTCCAAGAAATTC
The DNA here is from genome assembly GCA_940337035.1 of Agriotes lineatus. Classification (NCBI taxonomy): domain Eukaryota; kingdom Metazoa; phylum Arthropoda; class Insecta; order Coleoptera; family Elateridae; genus Agriotes; species Agriotes lineatus. Next base: position 16,483 of record CALNHX010013414.1, read on the forward strand.
TAAATATTTTTTTCATTTGATGCCAGATTTTTGGCGATCACTTTATTTATTATTTGTTTATAATAATTTTCTTACGTAGTGCACACTGTAGTTTGCGAATTTAAATTCGGCGCCGAGATGGCCTCGCGCCGAGTTGGCTGGCGCCGAGATGGCTCCGCGTCGAGTTGGCTGGCGCCGAGCTGGCCCCGCGCCGAGATGGCGGCACCGAAGTGGTGGCGCCGAGATGGCGGCGCCGAGTTGTCCGGCTTCGGAAGAAGCGAACCTACATAATTACCATTTTTTCTTCATTGCACTTTCATTTCTTGTTACAGTGTCTTAATTCAGCTTCAGATCGTAACAACAATATTATTGAAATTAGTTGCGTCTTTTATTAGTAATATAGTTTGAGAAATATTTACATCTTCTGCTTATTTTAAGAAATGTTTTCCTTGTTAATATATAAATATAAACTGCATGAAATGCCATTCCGGTTTTTTTCTTCTTAGTTTCTTATACAGCTCATATTATTATGTATTAAACTTCGTGAACCCACAAAAGGATATTCCATACGCGATGTCCATCAAAATCTCTGTTCCAATTTCGATTTCATATAGGTATCTTTGATTGAATACGTTTCAATGAAATTTTAAACAGTAGCACCGAAAGATTACCACGATAGATTAGAAAAATTTGTTTTGACTAGAGTGAATTC
>CALNHX010013415.1:0-17151 GCA_940337035.1 Agriotes lineatus
GTAGGCCTATTACATTATAATAAATAATTTGTTTCGTCATTGAGGTGGTGCTTTTATTATATATACTTTTTTAAGCGATATCTCCAGAAGCGTTTATTTTGATCTGAACACGTTCATCGAGTATGGCCGTTTCCTCCCGAATCACCCTGCATATTTGGCTTTACACATAAACATAAAAAACAAAACGGACATCAAATACAAGAACACGTAAATAAATCAGGATTACATACACAAACGGTTATCATTTATATCACCCAAACTACGGGCGATATTGTTTGTTTCTATGAGCATTTAACCGTTAAGGTAGCTACTGCATAACATCGTAACAGCCATACATTCATAGTTACATAAAATAAAACAAGGCGAATCTGAAATCGTACTAGAGCCGCCTCTGCCAGAAGGCCCGAAATGTAATTCGACATCCAAGTGATAACTGGACGCTTGACGCCTCAGTTCTTGCAACAGTATAAAAAACGTCACAGCGCTGGGAGGCAAATTAACGAATATGACGCAATTCGTTAATTGCCCCGAAATTCAAATGCGGTTTTCACCAACCATTGTAGACTATGTTCAGTTCCACATCGTAATTTTACAGCTGCAGCAAACTTCTTCACTAGCTTGACGGTTTGATCCACCTGGAATTCGTCGCTTTAGGCTGAAAATACTACCCACTGGTATCTCAATTTACTGTCTTCTAGACTTGTTGATTATTGTGCTCGTAGGCATTAGCATATTATATCATCCCGCTGTAATAATTAGAGCTGCAATTTTTGGCCGCGTCACTTGATCAGCACACCGGTTGTAGCCTTATTTGAAATTAAATTAATATTTTACCTGATACATAAACGTACCCACTGACTATTTATTAGAAAGTTAGTAATTATTGTTTTGAGCTGAAATATAGCGGCTCAAAGTTCCGTTTCAATTAGTGTGCTTAAAATGCCAATTTGGTTTTTTCTTGTTACTTTTACATAGTTGTCTTAGCATATCATAAAAGTCTCATAAATAATTCATTTTTGAAAACAGCAAATGCTGCAAAATTCGTCAAAATGCACACGAATTTGTGAAACTCGTTTATATCGTTTCCTTTTCAAGGCTGACTGACTAATTTGCCTTTTTGATCTCGCTGTATTAAAACGCCGATGAAATGGTAAATCTTTAGTATAAACTTCCATTTAAGCTAATACTGGGGGTCACTTGCATAGTTCCCAGATTCAGTGCAGTTGGACCGACTATGAATGCCAGAGTATGTTTCTGTGTTCGCAGGCCATTTACAAAATGGTAGGTTCAGTTATGAAAATGCCGGAGGACGAGAGTACGCCGGAGAAGCGCACTGACAAGATTTTCCGACAGATGGATAGAAACAAGGACGGCAAGCTCAGCCTAGAAGAGTTCATCGAAGGCGCCAAGAGCGACCCCTCCATCGTGCGACTCCTGCAGTGTGATCCTCAGGCGCAGTAGCCAAAGACAAAAACGATGAATGCTAAGTTAACTTATTCTTATGTGATCGCGGGCCTTCCGCGCCGACATCCCGGTTCATTTCAGCTGTACATCACGTTAATTTATGATTTAGTTGACCGCGGATTGTTATGCTCACCCTCGCATAGATTAGTTGTAATCTATTTAATTTCCAAGTTAATGAGTAAGTTAATAACTATTTAATCAAATACCTATTAAAGTTTTAATATCGTCTGTATTAATAACGTCTTGAACTGTTCAAATGTCCTAATCTCTTAAATAATACTTTATCAATTTCAATGTTACTGTTTTCAAAGGTTTATGTGATTCAAGAATGAATGTTGATGGTCTAATTTATTGTGATGTTCCAACGTTTATCTTTGTGGTAATTGGTGCTTAAATTATTTGCGCAATGACTGCCGGCTACCATAAAGGTAAATAGAAAAGCTAGTATTGTTATGGTAGTGCAGTAGCTGGTAGCCGGCCAGTCCATTGCGCGCTTCATCTCACCTATCGTGTATTATCTGACATCACCAGTTCGGTTTAAATTATTTTCGACGTACTCTATATTACATGCACTATATTCGCGTTTCATTAAATGTGTTCGATACACAGTACATACTCTATATTGTTATTAAAATTACGAATTTTGACCCTTATCAAACGAAGGCCTAACAGTAATGTTTGCAATAGCTCTAGTCGATCATAATACTGGCAGTTCAAAAGCGGGCCGTCCGTTGGCCGTCGCACATGTGCATGCACAGAGATTGTCTTGATCTTCCGATGATGTTTTGAACGATCTTATGTTTTAAATATCAATACTTGTCTACATGTATATCAAAAATTAAATTGCTAATGTATAAACCACATTGCCCTTTATTTATCTAGTTAACCTTGACCTTCTACCCAGTGCTTGATAATAAGAGACAAAGTTATGAGCAATGTCCAACTGTGTAAAAGCTGTACTAACAAGATATTTAAAAAGAGTGCAGCAGCTTTTTGTTATTTCGTACGTGCTTCGCTTACTAAAGATACCAAAATATAAGTAAATTTTTCTTTTTGTAAAATTTAATTTGTAAAAGAAAGCTGAGGCAGCTGAGGAATTCAACTGCTTCTGATGCTAATGTTTGAAAACAAGAATTCATAAAATCAAACTTCTCTCTAACAAGCAGTTTCCAAAGTAGAAGTTTAACTAGAACATTTCAAAACACATTTTATAAATCACTTTCTAATTGTTGTAAATACCCAAATCATACAAATAGAATAAACCAACACCTACTTCCTTTATGATTCTCAAAAGCATTATTTTTGACCATCTGCAACAGCTTCAAGAAAGACTAAGGTAGGTAATTACAACTACGAGTGTAGTTTGTATAGTTTATGTTAATTCAGGGCTGTCCAATCGTAATCAGTGACCCGCAGATCGGCAACAAATATGTTTAGCCCACCTTGTATTCAGTACTGCACACATTCGAGTCACCATTTTCGGTTCAAAACAACAGTGAGGATGCGGGTGCAGTTCGTGTCGTTAACTCGTGGTTACCGGAATAACTGATTTATCGCTGGCGAGCCTACGTTTCATTTATAGTCGTAGTACGACCACAATTCAAACAGAGATAACAGATACAAGGGCTGCATTCTGTAGCATAAATAGACGCATCAGATGCAGTGGGATGTAAAAGTTTACCAGTTATCGTAATCATAATTAACATTAGAATTTATTTTGTGCATCATTCTTGGCTGTGTAAAAGCTTTAGCAATTAGGTAGTAATCTGCTTTACCGGCAGATTTAGCAGCTGTTTCAGCCCGCTCGTTTTGTTTTCACTTACAAAAAGTGGCATCATGTTGGCAGAATTCCTGTGATTGTGCTCCAAGTTTTAGCTCTTAGCTTTAGCTATTTTGAAATATTATATGTGGAAGCTTCACTTTGAAGCGGTTTATGGGCCTTGGGCACTTACCCACGGCAAATAAGTCCGCCTCCTTTTTATTTATCGCAGAATTGCTAGCCGACCTAGCCATTTGCCTGTATTTCAGGGTGAGTGAATTACTTCAATTTAAATTTTGGTAACTGCATTTTTAGCGTCGCCCAAGAGTTGCATAACATAAGCGATTTCTCCAAATATTTGACTTTTCTGGGGTGCGGCCCGCCAATCATTTAACAAATAACTTTGTGACCCTCGCGTTATCTGAAGTTGGACAGCCCTGTAGTTAGTTCATGATTCCCGAAGAACTTGACAAAATTTAGATAACATCAACATTTAACAAGAACTGCAATGAATCCCAGTATGTAGGTGGAAAGCTTCACTGCGTATAAAATGCTTTACAGTATATTCCACCAACAAGAGAAAAAATAAGAAAAGCACTGTAAAAAGGAGGTAGATCTATGAATAAGCAAAAGTAATACACAAAGAGCTATCAAGGATGGAATAGTAAGGTAAGTCAAATTCTAATTTTTATAGTTCCTCATGTGACAGTTGGTGGAGGAACCAGGAAATATGTATATCAAACTAGCAATCTGCACAACGCAAATAGCGATGTATTAATTTTCATATAAATAAACATTTAAAATCTATTCATAAATATGTTTTGGTCTACTGTACGGTTTCTCAACCTGGAGTCGCGAGGGATGTGTCGAGAGGTGAATAGCCACGTGAATGTTCTATACTTACTTCATTCATAATCGGGTATAGTAAAATCTACAACTCAAGCTACAAATATCAACAGCAAGTTAATTATTAATATGATTGTACTAAAATTTAGATCATAGGATATATTGTAATGGTTTACTGCCCACAGCAATTCTGATTGCGTAATTAACTAAATGAATAAGGTCAACATGAGAACAGAATTAAATATTTTATTTATTGCAAGATAATCAGTACTTTACATGAATAAATGCACTTGGTGTGAGCAGCAGTAACTAATAATTTGAGGGATAAAAGTTAGCATGAGATAAGGCAGGTTTCAGAAGGGTTGCGTTCAGAGTTTCAGATATGATAAATGCTCGGAAGAGCCCATGCAATTTAATTTGTAATTGACAGATTTGAGTTTAGTAACGTCTAACAAAATGTGAATAAAATCATACAAAATGCTTTATTATGCAAAGAAATGGTATGAGCGTTATGTATTAAAAGTTTATAAGCCAGCAAACGGCAAGTTAACTGAAAGGTAAACGACAAAACAGTGCTAGCAAAACAATAATTGCAATAGAACAATGGAAAAATGTAAGGCAACCGATCGAATAGACGTTTGCCGAGAAGTTCAACATGTTTCCAGAATTCCAGGGCCATCCACTTTTGAATAATTTAGATAGCGTCCCTAGAAAGGGCGAGTTGACGTGGAATTTTCCAGTTTTTTCCGGAAATAGGACAAAAGTACATCTGAGCGTGGGTTTTGACGTCATCCTGAAACAAAACGAGGTTAGCCGTTGCTACGTCACAAAATTGATTGTATTTACCTGATGCATTCTTGTCATTTTCGTGTTTGGTGTTTCAATTTTACGCTATTTTGGCACTGACGGATCATTTGTGGATTGCAAAAAATTTAGAGGTTATTTAACCGTCAATTGGGAATTGTGCATTTGCCCTAATAATCGAAAGTAATTGTCATACAAGGAATTATTTGTCATACAAAGTTTTTTACTTATTTTATGAACCGACTTCCTGAGTTGTTTCATGTTTGAACTTTTGACAACTGTTTTTGCAGAGTTTGAAATTTTAAAATTGTATGATGTTACATTACAAACATGAGACATTGATTATGACATTCAGAAAGACAGCAATAAGGCCTTGTTTTTCTGATCTAAATTTTCCAACAAGTCGTATTATTCATCTAGTCACAGCTGATATTTGTAATTTGGGTTGCAGAGTTTACTGTATCCGTTTCCTGGAATGAAGTGTATAATAAGTATATTTTACTACATAAACAAACGCTTCATTTAAATACATAAAATCAATGACAGAAAAACTTGAAAAAATATTAAACACTGATCAGAGAAATATAAGTAACTTCTTCAGGTGTGAAATATTAAAAATCAGTGCTAAACTTAGGGGGTCGTCAAGTTAGAGCTGATGAAATAAGGGTCGCCAATACAAAAAGGTTGAGAAACACTGGTCTACTGTATCTATTTCAAACCACAGATATCAGTTACAGTTGCGGGAACAAATTGCACATAAATTAAAAATGTAATTATGTGCTATTAATAGATTTCTACCTAACAAATGGTGGTGGAGAGGAAGAATCTCTAGTGTTAATTTCGGCCTGCAGATGAAACTATCATTGAAAATAAATATATGAGAGATAATTAGGATAATAAGAAACGGAAATGAAATCTGAACTAGCAACTGTATACAGGGAGTTACATAAATAAGTATTCCAATTTTAGTGACTTACAGAATTTTATTTTAAAATGTTCTCGAGTAGTAATTTTTGTATTAAGTGCACGAAGTGAGTGCTTTTGTACGTGAGAATGCCACTTTTTTGACGAGGCGCTAGCCATAGTAGGCGAGTCAAAAAAGTAATTCGAACGCACAAAAACAGTTCGCGCACGTAATACAAACAATATTTTTCCTACAACCGTCAAACACGAATATCAATATTATTTCGCGACGTAGTGCGCGAAAATTTTTGGCGCTCTGGTGCGCCAAATGCATTTTTCACATCGTCAATGGTAACGTAAATAAATATCCCATTTATAACACGTTAAAAAATGGCAAACTTTGCGCATTGATATCGATGCGCGAATTTTCCCTTTTTTGGACGGTTGTCGAAAATAGTAATTTACGTAACAAGTATAGAAAGTGGAGCTTTTCAGTACGAGTGAGATGTTTCCGGAAGAGGCCGTTAGGCCGAGTCCGGAATTTCGAGACGAGTATGGAAAAGCCACTTTCATACGAGTTTCGTACAATATTTTTTCGTACACTAGCATACAAAACGGAATACTAAATTTATCCTCGTATATAGCAAATAAGTAGAGTAATATTAATGTAATGTAATATTATATGTGTTGTAACTAAGGAAACGTACGGCAAAGTGGTACTTTGCCGTACGAATACCGCAAAATATTACTTTGCCGTACGAATACCGCAAAGTGCAACTTTCTGATTAATAAATTGTACGGCAAAGTAGCTCTTTCAATGCTAGTGTACGAAAAAAGTCATTTTTTAACCATATTTTCCCTACTAAAATTTTACAAGTCGTTCTTATCTTTCACTTTTTGTTTTGTCAATAAAAAACGTAGTTGTGAGACCTGCAAGTCAAAGTCAGAACGAGCAAAAGAAAGGTTTTGTTACATTGAATCGATGGCAATGGCTGAATAAAGCTTCTCAGTGGTGTACAGCTACCTACTTTAATGGAGAATCTTTCTCATTTTTTTTTAATGGACTTAGAGGTTTTTTGAAAAAATGGTATATAAAAAATTGATTCCATTTGGTGGGTACTAAAACCAGTTAAAATTCTTGTGTAATACAGAGCAAATAACTGTCAGTTTTTGTCGCCAAACATTCAACATAGGTACATACAGGGTCCGGCAACAAAGCGGTTGTGGTAGATATTTCTAAAACTATGTGGGCCGGTTGCAGAAAGCAATGTTAAGTCTGGCGTTAGCTAACGCGACGTCAAAGTGAACAAAAACGAATCAAATCTCAAATGCTTATGGTAACTAATACATTAGTAAACAAAATTTGATGCGATTTTGTTCACTTTGACGCGACGTTAGCTAACACCAGACTTAACATTGCTTTCTGCAACCGGGCCTTAGAGTTATATGAATACTGTGTATATAAAAGTTGTAGGTACGAAGGTAGTGCATATTACTAAAATCGTTTTGATTATACACGGTGGCTCAAAAAAATGTGGCGAATCAAACTTACTTTTTTTTTGGAATGCCCTATATTTTGGTAGCTTAAAAGTTTTGCATTGAAATACTATCATTTCTATATCAATTTGTATGGGTCTAATGTCAACTGTTTTGGAAATATTTACGATTATATGCAAAAAAATGCTGAACTTCGGGTGGCTGCTGTAAGCAACAGAAAACAATTGAATGAAAGAAAACGCTACCAAAAAATTATGATTTTCGTGAACTACCTTTCCAGTGTAAAATGGTGGATCTGCGTATTAATGCTGTACAGGGTGCTCAACATTTGCAAATGTAATAAATACGATTTTTTTCAAATGAAACGCCCTGTATAGTTTTGTATTCTTGAAAAGCCCTTTTAATGAGCATTCTTTCAATATCATACTTCTTACATCTAAATTCAACTGTTTTTTAGATAAGCGTGTTTGAACCATATATCTAATACTTACTATATTGCTAGCGGCTATGAGTGGGAAACTCACCGATGAAGTGAGACACACAACCAACTCCTTCATGTATACGGTGAGCTGTGCGCAAGCGCGGCGGCGTCGTCCGCCCAATGGGGAAGTGGTCAAGTTTAAAATTCGCTTCTAAAGGCGGAGTTCGAATTCTCACGCATGCGTACGGGACGCGTTATACTCTAAAGCCTCGGTTTCCTAGGATAGCGGCGGCGTTATAATGCGACCGTATTATTACGGTGAGTGACGTCACGAAAAGCGTTATCATAGTTTATAAGTAGGTGTGGTATGCTAGAGAGCGGTAACCATCACCGTCACGTAAAAAAGCGGCAACGCAATATTTGTGCGGTGTTGGTGACGGCAGGGAACAGTGCGTGCAACGTTTTTTGACGGATACGGTCGCTATTTCTGTCTAGAAAATGGCGCAAACCAGTACTTGGAGTAGTGAACAAGATGAAATTCTAATTGATTTTGTGCGAAACCATGAAATTATTTATAACATTAAAAGCAAGGAATATCGAAATGCACAAGCCAAACAAAATGCCTGGAAGGAAATTGGAACAATTCTACATACAACAGGTACGTACATGCTCATTTTCTGTATAACAGGGGGGGGGGGGGGGGGCGTGAAATATGTTATTATGGTTAATATAAAGGGCATTGAGTTGCTTATTGTTTAGAAAAATGTCGTAATTTAGATATGGAGTAAAAACGTCTGTATGGGAAAAAATAAAACATCATAATTAAATTTTAAGTACGAAATTTAAAATATGAAATATTGAACCTACCGAAAGAAAAGACAAAATAATGTTAAAACCCTAGAGTGTATCTTCTAATTCTCTCAAAAAGCGGAAAATTTGTATTTTTAATTTTTGCCCCATAGTTACACATTTTTGTATGTATATTTGTGTTTAGTGTAATATACACATATTTTCATAAAATGCCATGTTTCAGATAAAATTGACCTTTCGTTTAATGTATTTATGTATTTATTCCAAGCTGTAATTTATAATATATCATAGAAACTAATATACATGCAGAAAATAAAAAACACTTCAATGATGTCTGTAATAATTATTCTGCCATTCTACTGCACCTGGTCCATTAAAATAGGTTTTAAATTTATCTCGAATATCTGTTGATAAATTCGGTGCACGGATATTATTTGCTACGATGGGAATTAAATTTTTTGTTGGTAATGGAAGAGCATCATCAAAGTTATCTGGATCAGGAGGCGGTATTTTAGCTTCTCGTAAGATATTGTGCAAAATGCAAGCAGACGTAATTAACTTATCCGTAGTTTTTGGGGCAGTAGCAATTGGCTGAAAAAAAATTCGAAAATAAGCACACATGATCCCAAAAGCATTTTCGGTCGTCCTTCTTGCTCGAGATAGGCGATAGTTATATATAGCTTTTGATGGATCAAGAAGTGATTGTCTTCTAGGGTAGGGTTTCATTAAATTTTCGTGAAGTGCGAAGGCCTCATCTCCAACAAACACATGTGGTACGACAGTATCTGTTCCAGGTAGTGACTGCGGTGGTGGAATATTGAATGTATTGTTGCGAATGTTTTGTCCAAACTGACTTTTTAAGTAGATTCCTGCATCTCCTTCTCGACCATATGAGCCAATATCTACCGCTACAAATTTACATTCTGCATCCACAATTGCCAGCATAACTATAGAATAAAATTCCTTGTAGTTAAAGTAAATAGAGCCACTGTTTTTAGGCGCCTTTATCCTTATGTGTTTCCCATCCATGGCCCCCACACAATTTGGAAATTGCCAAGTTGACAGAAATGTCGTTGAGATCTTTCGTAAATGTTCCATTGTTGGCGAGGGAATTATTATATTAAGCATTCTTTGGACGATGCTATCCGCAACTTGTTTTATGATGAAACTTATCCATGTATGACATATCCTATACTGGAATGCAAGTGATCTAAATGACTCTCCAGTGGCCAAAAATCTAAAAGAAATTTTTTTTTTCAGATTTTTGAGTCTACTAACAACATTGTTTATTATATTTATAGTTTCTGTGAAATTGTTGCATGTTTTAAAAGATTAAAATTAATATTTGCATCGTGAGGAGGAGATTACAATGGTGACATTATATTTATTTTTTAAAATGTTAGGTACTACTAATTAAAACATCTTTGTTCGTTTATTAATTTCAACATCATTTAATTACAAATATAATGTCAACATTGTAATCTCCTCCTGACGATGCAAATATTAATTTGTGAAACCGGTAGAGTTGTAAATATACTTATATATAAATTGTGAAATTCAATTTTAATCTCTTAAACAATTATTTATTATTATAGATGTCGACTGCAGTAAGAGGTGGGCATACATACGCGATTATTATATACGGCGGAGAGGAAAACCGGGAACAGGTTCAAGTGGGGAGGCGGCAAGAAAGCGATCAAAGCTACTGTCATTCCTAGATAGTTATTCCTCAGAAAAGAGAAGGTTTGTTAAATACGTACTATATAAATGTGACGAATAAAATATAACCTCGGTCTGGATTAAAATTATAATACACTTTTTAAATTTTAGCACTATTACCAATGTAGAAACTCCTACTACCTCACATAACACCGAAGAGGAGGCCGCAGATACCGAAATAGACAATGAAGAAGGCTATATTTCATACCAAGCAGATGGTATACAGCACGAAGGCCCCTTGGAAGAGGAAGACAGAACTGTTCAACGAGAGGGTGACAAGGAACGTTCCTACACTAAATCAGATACACCACAACGATCTAAAAAACGACAAAAGACATCACATTCTGAAGAAAGGATTCAGTTACTCAGGAAAATAGCCGATCGGCAGGTTCCTGTCACACCAGAAGCAACAGATGACAACGATCTCTTTTTTAGCTCCATGGCTAAAAGTGTGAAGAGACTACCAAGGCTTGAACAAATACGGATACGGATGGAAGTGGCAAACCTCATTGGCAATGCCGAATTAACATATTTATCGGCTACCCCACACCATAATCGTGCGATGTCTGGAAGTGGCAGTTATTCTCATTATGTTTCGGATAATACTACGCCAGGATATAATAGCCGTGCAACTTCTGTAGCCGATAGTTATTTTGTTTCTGACGATGCATTTTCTCCTGCGTTATCGGCAAATGCTGAAGAATTTTCAGATACTTCTACCCTGCAGTTGTTATAAAGGGTGGTGTTTATATCAGAATAAAATATGTATGGTTCTTGGGATAATAAAGACGATAAAACCAAACTTAATATGCAAAATTATTATTATACTTTATTGCTATATACCTTACCAACCTTAAGAATAAACACAGTTTTTGTTCGGGCGATACTGGTGTTTTCTTTCTATTACATGGCTGCGAGGAAATATCTTCTTTTATGTAATTAAGTACATAATCAAATAAGACAGGAGTTAAACGAAAATATTCCCTGAATTTGTTTTCATTTGTATGCAAGTGTCGACATATTAAAATCTCATATGCACCTTCCATTGCACGTCTTTTAAACATATCAGATTCTGGTAACCGATGTGTTTCTTCTTCTGATGACTCTTCATCTTCTAAAAATATTAACAAAGCCAAATCAAGATCATCCATTTTGACCAACTTCTTTTCACAAAATCAGAACACAACTATAAACAGACGTCTTTCTTGCAAAAACGTCCACCGTCAACTGTTCAACATAGTTTACAAAAGTGATCACCGCAAGAACGGCCGCCTTTTTTCTACCGCATGTTGACGTCATTCACCGTAACAATACGGCCGCTTTATAACGCCGCCGCTATCCTAGGAAACCAAAGCTTGCGCACGAGACGCGTTATACTCTAAGTGAGACTATGTCGGCGCCGTAATGTTTTCTGACGTTTCCAGGCCCTACTAGCAATATATGTGTATTATATATATGGTTTGAACATAAAAAACAATTTTAGCTCCTTCAAGTGATTACAAACAAGCGTCGTTAAAATAATGATTTAAACACTTGAGTTCGCCAAACAAAAAATAAAACCAAGTTTAGAAAACAAAAATCTAGCCACTACTCAAAACTAGAAATAACAAATTCGGGAAAATGAAAAAAAGCTGAAGAAAACTAAATCTGAAAAGCGATTGAGTTTAGTGATGGGAAATGACATGTCAGAAGAACAGTACTTTTCAAAAACAGGGATATACAGGGTGTTCCATTTAAATAAATCAAAATAATTATATTTACTAATTATGAGTTCTCTGTACAGCTTTATTACTCAGAGAAGGAAAGGAGAACTATTTGAATATTTAACGTAATTACGTATAGGATTTTGGTGTAGTGGCTTTTGTTTTTTTAAATCTGATTTTATTTGACCTTGGAAATAATTTATTTCTGCATTAATAATTTTTTGTCTTTATTATTCCTTGTATCAACACTGACTGAATTTATATTTTCTAAACCTGGTTTTGTGTTTTTATTTTTGGAGAGCTCAAGTTTTTAAATCATTATTTTAACGGCGTTTGTATTTTATCCCTTGAAATAAAGCATCTTAAGGGGCTTAAATTGCTTTTTATGTTCAAACACGCATATCTAAAAAACAGTTGAACTTAGAGGTATGAAGTGACATATCAAAAGAGAGCTCATTAAAAGGGCTTTTTAAAAATATAAAAATATATAGGGCATTCCATTTGGAAAAAATTAATCAGTAATTTTGCAATTGTTGAGCACCCTGTATAGCATTAATACCCAGATCCACCATTTTATACTTGAAAAGCAGTTCATGAAAATCATAACTTTTTGGTAACGTTTTCCTTCATTCACTGTTTACTTCCCTCGTCTAAAAGACGAAAGAAGTATTGTAATCGCGAAAAAATCACCTTTCGAGAATTCTCCAGATCTTCACGTGTCAGGGTCCCTAGATCACGAAAAACAGGTGTTCTCAATTCCGTCAGTCTGTCTGTCTGTTGGAGGTATAACTCAAAAACTTTGTGTCGTAGGAAGAAAATATTTTGCATACACATTACATATCTACCTGGCATGAAACCGAGAAATATAGTGAGCACCTTAAAAAAATAAAATTTTATGTATTTTTTATTTAACTTACCAATAAATACAACTAATAATTTGTACACAGCGCAGGCTTTATTCTTACCACAAATTAGTGCGTTACTTAATACAGCTACAACGCAGGCATTCGAAGGGTCAGTGCTCCGTAGCTCAGGTAGAAATAGCCCGTTTCCTTGCAATATCCCACAAAACGTTGGGACTGCATACGCGACCCGCCTGCCTTTTGAATTCTACCACCGGCAACGTTTTTTATTTGAAAATTTATTTAATTTATTAGAAACGTGAATATATTTTTACTCCTAACTTAATTTGATTTTTAGAATTATTTAGTGTCACAATGTCGACGAGGGAAGTTCTGGGTAAAGCCTTTTACAGATTTTTTCTGTGGATTACAGCAGTCGCCAGAAGTTTAGCATTTTTACATTCTTTTACGATAAAGGAACTATTCGATTCACCCCGAAAATTCGAAATAGAGTTTTCAACAGATCTTCACCTTTTACATTCTCCTGAACCCAAAAAAATATGTTTTTGTTCAGTGGTCTCTCTGTGTGTCTGTCTATTTGTGAACAGAATATCTCAAAAACGAAAAGAGCTATGGCGTTGAAGGTTTATATATAAGTTTTGTGTACTATCTACATGCGACAGCAAGCTTTTGAAGAAAATAGCATAACCGGAAGTATGGTGTTTACTCTTGTAATTTTTCAGTTTTTTTCGATTTTTTCAAAAACGGCTTGAACGATTTTTTTCAAACTTGACATTTTTATTAAATTTTTAACGTGTATTGATTGGAGATAGGTGATTTTCTAGTTGAATACCTCTAAATATCTTTATTAGCTTCTATTTTATATACAACACCCGGTATATTATTACATTTTTGAATTTAGCTTAAAATTTTAGAGAAAAATTGTCTCTTGAAGTAACGCTCTATTTTGTACGGTTTCTGTAGAATTTGTAATTTTTGAATTTTTTTGACAAATGTTTAAAAATTAAAAATCATATTTTTGGCTAAATATAAAATCACTGTTAACGGAAGTTGTGTGCGTGTATCAGCAGATTTTTTTGTTTTGTACATAATCGTTAATATCTCCATGGCGCTAGACCCATACAGCTTTATATCAAAATGAGTATTTCAATACAAAACTTTTAAGCTATCAAAATATACGGTATTTCATTTAAAAAAATCTGTTGTGATACACTCACACAACTTTCTTTTACAATGATCTTATAATTAACTAAACATTTTACAAAATTTTCAAGCATTTGTCAAAAATTTTCAAAAAATACAGATTCTACAAAAACTATACAAAATACAGCGTTAGTTGAACAGAAAAATTTTCTCTAGAATTTTAAGCTGAATTCAAAAATGTAATAATATACCGGGTGTTCTGTTTAAAATAAGAGTTAATAAAAAAATAGAAAAAAAAACAAGAGAAGCCCATTTTAGAGGTATTCAACTGAAAAATCACCTATTTCACATCAATACACATTAACAATGTAATAAATATGTGAAGTTGCAAAAAAATCGTTGGAGCCGTTTTTGAAAAAATCGAAAAAAACTGAAAAATCACAAGAGTAAACACCTACTTCTGGTTATGCGATTTTCTTTGAAAGCTTGCTGTCGCATCTACATAGTACACAAAACTTATATATATGAAGTTTTAACGCCATGCCTATTTTCGTTTTTGAGATATTCTGTTCACATACAGACAGATAGACCAATGAACAAAAACATGATTTTGAGTTCAGGGGACTCTCAAACGTGAAGATCTGTTGAAAACTCAATTTCGAATTTTTGGGGTGAAAACAATACTTCCTTGATCGTAAAAGGAAGTAAAAAGTAAGTTTGATTTGCTACACTTTTTTGAGTCACCTTGTATAATAAAAACTATTTTAATAATGTGCAACAACTTTGTACCTACAATTTTTATATACACAATATTCATGTAACTCTCATAGTTTTAGAAATATCTTCCACCCCCACATCGTTGTCGGGCCCTGTATATAGTGTATATGCTTAGATTTTTTAAGGAACTGTTGATATCACTAATATTTGTATGATACAAATTGAATAATCAAGTCACTTTGTGAAGTTGAAAACAATGCTTTAAAATTCTTAAAAAACTATTATTTCAGTTACGATTCCATCACTTCACGGTTAAACTCTTATCATACAAGGTTCGAAGAACTGTTATACTGTAGGTTGGATGGGAGAGAGAGGTTATCACAAATTTCTTAGTTACATACTTGATGTTATATTTAAACAAAGCCTTTTCATTATTTCCTTTAAACTGAAATACAAATTGACAACTGAAAATGACAGCAACAATTTGAAAAATTGATAAAGGGCTTTACTCGGAGCTTCCCTCGCAAGTTGAAGTTTTGAAACACAAAATTTCACAAATATCAAAAGAAAACAAGAGTGTTCAAAACGATGTACAAAATAGGTATAAATAACTGAATAATGCTGAATAAGTGAAAGAAAACATTTAGTAATGCCCATTACACCAATTTTTAAATTAAATAAATAATGCTGGTTGTGGGATCCGAATTCGAATCTGCAGGCGCGAATCAGACTCTTTCGTTGCGAGAATCGCTGCACCACGACCGGGTGCGTAGTATATACACTTCTGGCTGCGTTATAAAGGATATATAGATTTCTGTCCCATTTACGATGTCTAACCTGTATCTGTTGGGTTCCATTTGCATCACCTGCGCTATGTGCAAATTGTTACTTTTATGATCTCAGTTAAAGCAAAAATAAACATTTTATTAGTTTAAGGTACCCTGTATATATTTGACCAAATGTAGATTCGATATCAAGCCAAGTGGACACATAATCCGCATGCAAAATATCGTCTTTCTCCAACAACTAGTATTTGAGCTATACCGGCAACAGACAGATAGAAGGAATTAGCAAAACATGTTTTTCGCCATTAAGGACTGAAACGTGAGCATCTGAAGAAATCTAGGGAGGTGATTTTTTCACGATCACGAGGAAAGTATAAAAAAAGTTTTGAGATTTTTGCGCCATATCTGTAGGTGCATACATACAACTATTAACTATGATTTAAAAGAAAACCACACAGACATTTAAAGCAGTTGCATACCATAACAAATGGTTAATTCGAGATTTTTTTATTCTGAAGGGAAAAATGTTTACACCTATTTTCATCATTCTTTTCGCTTTAAAGCTTAAACAAAGAAGGAGTAATTTTTATTTCAAGAATATAGACTTTACGATATGGGCTTGCTTGCTTTCTCGGCCCATTGAACGTAAGAACGTAGGTTCAAAGATACGCTGTTTAGTAGAGAATAGGGGCCACTTCACGTTTGGCTCAAGCAATCTGACTGCCGCTGTGATAG
Organism: Agriotes lineatus; assembly: GCA_940337035.1. NCBI lineage: Eukaryota > Metazoa > Arthropoda > Insecta > Coleoptera > Elateridae > Agriotes > Agriotes lineatus. The sequence goes on from CALNHX010013415.1 coordinate 16,170, forward strand.
CGTGCTTCTCGAATTACTGATTTCGATGCTTACAACTTTGGCACGTACGCAAGCTCACAAGGTCGCCAGCTCGACGTGTTACTTTAATCAAAGCTTTTTGGATTAATTAATAACTTACATTATATTGTTGTGCTAATTATTACTTCATTTAATAATTATACCTTCGATTTATCGCTCAATTATTGGATAAAATTTAAAAAAATTAAATATCATATTTTCTCGAAGGAAAGCTTAAATATAGCAGTTAGGTAGACTTCGCAATAAATTTCTATTATTTATATTATACGTCTTATTTACTCATTTTGTGTGAAGATAAACTTAATTCTCAGTGGAAATGCAATTTTTGGCCGAATTATACATTTAAACAAAATGTGAAAGGGAAATGTCTGTGAGAGGGTGGAAAAAGCATTTTACGATCGGTTGGTCCTACCATCAAAATTCTCCACGAGCTGCCACTGATTAAAAATATCCAATATAAACAGCCAACCGTATAATCCTACGTGACTAAAGGTGATAAAAATAAGTGGCCCTATATAAATGATTTCATTTTATATGCGCAAAAATACAGATTCAACAAGCATGCGGCGCGGCGTATCAAAGGCCTTAGCTAAGTTTACCATTGACATCAAAGGCACTATGCTCCACATTGACTCTGACATCCCCTGGACACCTACAATCTAATAACAATTTACTGAAACATGTTCAACATGAGAAAGACTTGTGTCGAGTGTCATATTAACAATGTTAATGCAGTAAAATAATGAGAAGACTCTTTCATATACAGGGTGATTCATAAGTATGGTTATTAAATTTAAGGCTAGTTAGAGACATCGAACAGAACAACTTTTCACAATAAACTACACGTCAAAAATTAATAATAACACAATGAAAAGATAAAACATTTACTTGCTTAAACTGATTGACGGTCACTGGAATGAACTTTTACAACAAATATCGTGGTTGAATAAAATGCAAAAGCAAA
>CALNHX010013416.1:0-17114 GCA_940337035.1 Agriotes lineatus
TTCTTGTGCTGCCCTTTGCCGTCGAATTCAAGAGTGCAGATGAATTCTTGGCATCGCACACCTCACCCAAGTACTGCATAATTCAAGGGATTTGTTTTGGGAATTTGCCTTCGATTATAATGTTCTGTTATACATTTAATTGTAGCATCGAGACCATTCGACTGCAACACTTTTGCTCGTCAATGTAATTTAACTGTTAAGCCTGTATGACACGACGCTAATTTTTTTGCAAAATTTACATGTAAATTTTCAAATAAATTCACAGATAATTTTTCTTTCAAAAACACAATTTCCTGTTTGCAACGTGTGCTAAATTTGATGTTAAATTTGGTATGCGCACATGCGTAGTAGCAAATATTTTAAGTGGAAACAGTGCCCTCTAGGGGGTATTGGTTGAAGTATGCGTTTGTTTTCATGTTATTTGTCGTTTGTTAGCTATTTTCTGAGGTTGGATTAAGGCATTTATCTTAGAGACTCTTAAATGTATCTTAGATAGGAACGCCAACATTAAACCAATGGTTAAACAATGCTAATAAAAAGCAAGTTATGTTTATGTTTACATTTCGCGTCATGCGCTGCAGTTTAGTCTGATTACGATACTTCTGCGCATTTTTACACGCATATTTACCAGGAAATTTAGAACAAGTTCTAAATAATTTACATGAAAATTCAGCGCAAAATTTAGCAGCCAATTTTCTGTATGCAACGGTGCTTAATATTATGAAAATTTACAAGTAAATTTTGCATAAAATTTAGCATCGTGTCATACAGGCTTTAGTGGTGAAAATTCTATGTTTATTAACAAAATTTAACTTGCCTTGAAGTGGTACTACCAATTTAATTGCAATTTACTCATTTAAATTTTATGGGTTATAATTTAAACTAGATTTAGCTTTATGGAAGGATCCATTCTTGTTGTAACTTGAACGTAGTCAAAACTGTCGCACGTTCGACTCATTAACAAACATGCCTATGGGCTACTGGAAGCGCCGTTTTTAAACAAATCTTTAACTTGCCTTGAAGTGGTAGTACCAATTTAATTGTAATTTACTCATTTAAATTTTATGGGTTATAATTTAAACTAGATTTAGCTTTATGGAAGGATCCATTCTTGTTGTAACTTGAACGTAGTCAAAACTGTCAGACGTTCGACTCATTAACATGCCTATTGGCTACTGGAAGCGCCGTTTTTAAACAGATCTGTCTAATAAGGTACTCCCCAAGATATAGAACGCGCTTAACAAAAGGGCAGCGAATGCAAGTTGCTCATTCACTTGGCGTGTGCCATTACACGAGCTTTGAGAATTTCATTGAATGTCATATATTTACATACCTACATATGTTCTTATTTTTATTTGACTTTATTAATCAAAATTGAGGTCCTTATTAAAGATATTTCATTATGTATTTATATTAAATCCGGCTGTATTTTTAACGGCATTGCATATTTGTTCTTAATCCTTATGTACAGGCTGCATCAAACTTTATGGAACCACTGTTGTCATTATATGTGAAGTAATATCCTCTGGCTTTTTATTTACTGCTGCATCGAGTCTCTGTTTTTCCTTATTGAGCTATTTAGGTTCGCCGTTACGAGTTTCATTGGGGAGTAATAAAACCGAAGCTGGACAACGGCGTGCCGCCCTTCCGGAACCTGCAATATCAGGTAATTTGGTCTTTAGAATCCACCCCATCTGCGGCTGAGCGGTCACGAGCGTATACTCCCAAGCTACCCCTTTTTGGTGACTGACAGAGATTCAGTTAAAGTAGGGACAAGAAATCAGACGACGTGCGCCACCAAGCAAATTTTAGTTTAGCTTAAATTGTTAATTTTCCATTGATAATTGATTAAGCTTAAACCGAACGCATGATTTCAAATGAGCTGTAAAGAAGAAGGGAAGGAGGTGCAGTGCTTGGAGGACATAAAATCTCCAATTTAAGATTTGCAGACGATACAACACTTGTTGCAGAAAGCGCCGACCAACTCGAAATGTTGCTGCAAAGACTCGAACAAGTAAGTAACGAGTATGGGCTCCAAATAAACTATCGGAAAACGAAGATCCTCGTAGTAGATAGGGAAAATAACAACCATCCGATAATACAACAGATTGGAGCATGTGAGGTGGTCCAAGATATAATATATTTGGGCTCCGTAATAAATAACAAAGGAGACTGTTCGCAAGAGATCAGACGCAGAATACAACTTGGCAGGACCGCCATGACCCAACTCGTTAAAATCTGGGCAGACAGGAATATCCGCAAAGAAACTAAGATACGATTAGTTAACACCTTAGTATTCCCTATTTTCCTTTATGCCGCAGAAACGTGGACGGTTCGGGAAGCTGATCGCAAAAGAATAGATGCGTTCGAGATGTACTGCTGGCGCCGTATGCTGCGTATCCCATGGACTGCACGGCGTACAAACAATTCGGTACTAGAAGAGATACAACCATCACTTCGTCTCTCGTCAACGGTAAACGAACGCATTCTACGTTTTCTGGGCCACATAGCGCGCCGAACCGACAGTCTGGAAAAAAATGTCATCTTGGGCAAATCCAACGGAAAAAGAAGACGGGGAAGATCGCCCCAACGTTGGTCAGATATTACTAAGAAGGTGCTTAGTCAACCTCTCCAGTCGGCGATTCGAGTAGCTCAAAACCGACAAGAATGGACGTCTCGAATCAGCGAAAATGTGAAATAATACAATTAAAGATCACAACACATCAGAATGATGTTATGATGGAAGAAGAAGAGTAAAGAAGAAAATAAATATCGGTTTTGTAAATCTAATGGTGGTATTTATGACGTCACTAAAATTTGTTTGGTGGCGCACGTCGTCTGATTTCTTGTCCCTACTTTAGTTTGTACTAGCGCTGGGGACATTGTGTTACTGTATCGGCTAGTTTTTGTTGTATTGAATTAAGGGGTGACACCATAATGATTGGCAAATTCTATTAGGTGGAAGGAGGGGGGGGGGGGGGGGGTAAACTAAATTATTATCTATGGTGAACTAAATTAGTTTACACCCCAAACTTTTTATTGAAGATTAAGTAATACAAATTATGCACATTTATAAATTTCTGCTATTTGCAACTACAAACGGTACATGGCATCGTTTCCAGCAAACTGACGGCACAAAAATTGGGCCACGTAAGAGGCAACCCCTGAATAAATTCTTCGTCTGACATCTGCAGATAATGAAACAGTTGCTCAATCTCAAAAAAATTCATCTGACATGACATTACTAGCAATTAGAGACATAATGTTTCCGAACAAAACAAATAAACAAATTTGGGGGTGTAAACTAAATAAGCTGCCCGTAAACAGCTTCGGTTTCACGAATTTAATATCTTCGATGATTAATCATACCAGGTGTTATATTCGATGAGACAATATGAATGAAATAAAATAATTACTGTCTTGAGATTCACTAATTTCATTGTTATCTCTCTCCGCCGATTAGTAGCAATTTGAATTGAAAATAAATAATACACTACTTGTACAATACCGTTTTACTGCTCGCCATTTGTGGATGTTTTGGGGACAAATTCTCTTTGTTGTTTTTCTTTAGTTACATGAAAACAGTTAGATGTAAAATGTTAGCTGCACACAACTGAATGCTCCGTCAGCCGGTTAACATCTATACCATAAAAATGGAAATATTTATGTTGTTACACTTAACAGTAAAGGAAATTTGAATTAACGTATAAATCGTTATTATACCAGTATGATTAATTACAGATTCTCCCCATTTAAAATTTAATTCTACCTATATTTGCAAGAAACCTATGGAAAGATATATTTTCTAACCTATATGAACTACAGTTAATCAGACATTTTTTTAAATTTTTAATGATTATCAGAAATTGCCCGTAATGTTTATTAAAATTAGACAAATGGCAATTTAAATTAGGCGCCACTATTGAAATAGTTACTGCAACGCTCAACAGAGAGCGCAGCAATACGGGGAGCTTACAAATGTTTTAATCACAGAAAATTTTCCAACCTGACAAGACGAGTAAGAGACGTCTGTGTCGTCTATCAAGGAAGGAAAAGGTAAAAACATATGCTATTCGAAGGTGTCAAAGCCAACTACAACTTGCATTTTGAAAAATCTATAGGCGACATATTAATTCCGACTGGATTATATTAATCTACGTAGAAAAGTACATTAAGAATAACGATTTTGTTTTCTAATATTCTGAAAAACAAATAAACTTCGACATCGAATAGAAATGTTAAATTTTTTTATTTTTGACTGTAGCTCAGAAATTTTCATTTGAACTCTGTTTTTACCAGTCTTGCCCTCACAAAAATTGACCATAACGTGCAAACTGTTTTCTTCTGTCTGTAATAAAGGAAATTTCCACTTAATCCCTTTGAAAATGAGACATCCCGTACTTGATAACATCCAAAAAATCTCCGTTTCTCAGTTTTTCAGCATATTTCAGTAAATTAACAACCTAGTTCAAATGTGACAATGGCATAAAAATTGTTTTAAAATCGATATAATTTTTCTAGTGTAAAAGACTATAGTTTGAGGTAGAGAATGAACACTTTGTGGATTATTTAAAAAATGTACTTACTATCTCGATCATCGCTGTCTACAACAAAAATAAAGTGTATTAAATTGACATACTTTTATTAAAATTAAAAACTTACCCCACTTTTCTGCACGACTATCATGTATCAAAAAATTGTTATCATCTCCTGCAATAGAAAAGATGATATACTTACTATACATACTGTACACAACTATTATAATAATTTTGTGATGATGAACACAATTATTATAAATGTTTACTGAGTTTTCGCATTAATTTGTCAGCCACAGTTAAGTGAAACGGCACATACAGTCAGTTTCTGTTATTATTTATTTAATTAGGTAAGTTTCAAATAATATCTATTTTTATCGCAGTTTAATAAGTCACAATCTGTGACGCTCTTGCTAGGTAACATGACAAGTTCATGAAGGTGACGTTTAGCTAGCCGGTAAAGGTTTTTCCTGGCTAGCTGAAAAGTAAAGTAAACAAAATTTGCTTTCCTGTTTTGAAGGTTAGAAACGTACCTATTATTAACCGATTGTGAGTAAACTATTTTCCAGCAGCTTAAAAACGTTATACAGCGTGTCCAAGATAAGGAGAGTCAGTATGGAGATCTCTAATTTGGTTAAATGGAAAAAAAGTTGCGTCATTAAAGGACTAGAAATCCTTGATATAATTTTTCGTTTTTGAGTTATCTTAAAAAATTAAATTTTTGAATTTTTAATCATTTTTTCTGGCATTAATATTAAAGTTACAGTAAAACTGAAAAAATTTCTTTACAGCAACTTTTCATACACTCAAAGATTACGTTATCAATTTTTTTATACGACGTTTCGTCTTCGAGCAACCATCATCAACTTCATATTTTTACATATCCTGATGTCAAATTTTAGCCCTTTTTATTATGAATTCAACAATGTACTACAAATTACGGTTTACCTAATTACGTTTCGAGTCTCTTTTCAATACGGACCTGTGACCTAGAACATTTTATACGTTGTTTCAGCGTTTGCAATTTAAAGAAGGAAGAAATGAGCTGCATCGGCTGTTTTTAATCATTAATAATCACGTATGGTTTTGGAATTCAAATAATTTTCAATAATTAAAACACTGCTGGAGCCTGTGGTTTGAATCTGACGCAATTCGCCAGGTTAGTCTCTCTTTTCTTAAAAAACACTTTTCCATTCTAAGTATGGCAATTCCTTAATTTCAGTCATGATAAATCATACTTACGTGACTGCCATGTATATAAATCGTCATCTGAACGTTTTACCCTAGTGTAGGGTTGTTCCTTCCCACTGATCTTCATTTTTATGCCACCGTTTAGGTATTTGTTTGGAATTTGATTGGATAAAACTATATTTTTCCAAACCATTCGAATGTTACTATGGTAACACGATTGTTTACTCTATTACATAATATGTGTCTAACACTGTAGTAGCGGTTAAGATACCAATTTAAATAATCTGATAAAAGTTTGAGGAATCTTTGATAGTTTTGCTTCGCCGTCAGCTACTCCTGCCAGTTTTTGTTAAAACGATTAACTCGTCAGATGAAAAACAATTTTGTATTACACGTTTGGCACTATCTCTTATCAAAGATATGAATTATATTTCAGATAGGGATGTCCCATTTTGCATAATCAACAGTGCCAGTCCTATGGAAAGAAGTGTATAAGTTTGGTGTGTATTCAGTATAATTATAATTTTACTTACATTGTATAAAAACGTTTAAGTATTAAGTAAAACGTAGTTTAAAAAAATTTCAAAATAGTACGATAATAAAATACCTAAACTAAACCATGCTAACCCACTTAGTTTTTGAGGTTACTTGCACTTAACCTCTTTGGAGAATTCCACAATTCACAAAACGTCACTGTTATTCTTAAAATAAATGAAGAGCAAGGTCACAGGTTACAGGTGTCTTGATTATTACATAACCCTACGTCACGACGTACCTACGCAACAGTTGCAGACTGCAGTACGCTTTTTAAATTCATAAACTCCCCAACCCCAATATTTGTGTGTGAAATAAGGTTATGCCGTGCGTCCAGAAGAAAGGAATGCAAATGTGGCTTTATTTTCATGTGTTTTCATAAAATTCTCACAAATGGGTTTGACTTCGACGCCTTGAAGAGTTGTTTTATCTTGTTCAGGATACCAGGTTTGCTTGTTTCTTTTTTATGTATAAAACTGAGTTAGGTTTTTAGTAGTAGGCCATGCATGTTCAATCAGGAAACAAATGAATGCTTCAGTTCTCGTTTCTCATGCCTATTAAATTTTAATCGTACAATAAAAGGTGCGTTAGAGAAACCTGTTAATATGAGGAACAAAATCAGCCGTATCCACATGGTAACGAAAATCGTGAACTTAACTCAATGTCTCGTAAATGACCCTCAAGTATCTAGCTCATTTAACAGTGGCAGGTGGAAGTAAGGATACGATCCTGACCTAACATTTGCCAGCGAGTGCACAGCTCAACGGTGTGTTTCAAGAGTGGGTCACCCGATCTCCGATACCCAGCATAGACCCATCATATGCTAGGTGCATTCAGCAGCTCGACTTCAATCTATACCTTTCCCCAGGCGATATAACTTCGAGAAGGTAAACTGCGAAGACTTCACAAAATGCTAGGTGCGTGACCTATGTGTTGCAACAGTTTGGGCCTCTATTTCTTGAGAGTGTCGAACCATTTATATATATTTCGCTCTTCAAAGAAAACTTATTTAGTGTAGATGCAGTAAACGAATTTCCATTACAGCAGAAACTAAAAGAACTCGCTTGATGCGCCTATGCATTTGTCGCATCTATATTTTTGTGTGTATAACACACATTTGTTTACATCGTTCCGCTCAAGTTCCCTTATCGACCAAGGTTGCTCAATTTTGGCTGTATTGTAATTAACGATTCAGTGTCGCTTACAGTATTATTATTGTTTTATTTATAACAAAAATTAACGAACTGTAACTATTTTAGAAATAGTTGGTAAGTTGGTATTCTTCTACTTCATAATTTTCCTATGAGCAAAAAACAATTCCTACTGTAGAGAGACTGCTGTATTCAGTAAAATTCCTGTAATTGCTTCAGTCGGTTGCCTTAATGAAAGTCGTAATTACTTTTTAAATTGAACAAATTCTCAGGGCTGGCAAATTAATGAGCGGTTTGTAATGTTTGTCTCTTTAACTGGAAATGCCAGGGGAAGACGAACAAACTCAAGTATTTGTAGTAGAACTACGTACGGTACATATTTATATAGATAGTAAGTGCTCACATACAACGTGCGAAGTGTATAAGAATAGTACATAGCTACATACAGTACATATGCGTACATAAGTATTTTCACTAATACTTGTGTTTTTGTGACTCCATAACTTACATAAGAATACAACAGTAACAACACACTAAAGCTTAGTTGCTCAAATATTTAAAGTAGAAAACTCAAATCAGCAAATTCTTACGTCATTATGGGGCCTTATCGACAAACTCAAATTATAACCTGTGTAGACAAAACAATTTATGCACGTTCAACAAGAGGTGACTGTATATTTTGGGTTTTGCATGCTTGCGGCACAGAGTTCATTTTACCAGTTTTGTCAGCTCTGAAAGCGCATAAGCGGATTTTAAATCAGGGTTCTCACTTGTCCTAGCTTTTTCAAGGAAGTTCGCATACCAGAAATTGCATCGTCACATTACATTGTCGTTTGTGTGCATCTTCCATCTACCCATTTGAGGGATTTAATCAGCATTTTCCTTTGGTGAGGGACAAACCCCAGGGCCGTAACTAGGTATAGGCCGAGTAGACCCCGCCTACAGGCGCATGCGGCAAGGGGCGTCAAAATAGCACTGAAAAAAGAATTCCTCTCATACTAATAAAAAAAATAAATAAACAAGTGGGAGATTTTACAAACAAATTAATTTGTAATATTAACGATTTTAGTCGAGATAATGCTATCAATTTTTTCACATTGTTAAAACTGACTAACACAGCAGTGACGACAAACTACCTTAAATTTTAAACAACTGTTGGAACGGGCTCACTGATTGCACATATTACATATAAATTACATTCACTGCTCTGGGCTCATCGATGGCACAGTGTAACACCCAACCCTTCTTTATAAGGGTATGAATATTTATTTACCACGGGATAGCTCATATATCGGAGAAGAGTTCAATCGTTCACTCAGATATACCACAAATAAGCAAAATACACCAACGGAGTATCCTGTATAACAATTTATTTTGTTTAGCTATGATACAGAATTAAATATTCGTGTAATAAGGAAAATGAGATGTATAATGAGTAAAATTAACATTCGTGTAATGAAATAACGTCGCTGGTTCCTGCGACTTCTGCAACCAGGTTTACATCCGTGCTGGGGGTTCCTGCCGACGTCGAAGGCGTTCCGCTTCGAGAGCGTCGTGCGCGGTCGGATTTCTTGCTCGGAGTCGATCGTCGCGTCTGCGTGAGATCTGTAAATTTTTCGTTCGGCGGATTTCGACTACTGTAAATAAATAACAGATTAAGATTGTTAACGCGAGTTCTCACCCCTATTTGTGTAACTACAGTTTGTTGTTAAAACACTCCCGAGAGATTCGCCGCACGGCGGGGCTTCGGTCGGAAGTTGATTTACCAAAACGACGTGATTTCGAGGTTGTTAACCTTGACACCTCCAGGTGCGTTCTTTGGCGGGGATGTGGGCCAAGCCTGTGGGGCTCCCAGGCAAGTCGGCTGCTGCAAATCTCAATAGTTAATACAGGTAAATTTTATTTAGATAGCTTGTAGCTTTTAATTCTGCTTGTATAGCGAAGTGCCAAATTTAAAATACAAGGGAAGCTGGGATTTAAACATTACGTTATTTATTGGTGGTTTGCAAACGGATTTCGGTATGGGTTTTTCACAGGGAAATTAGCGGGCGTTTCAGGCGTCCTTTCGGAACCACTGAATTAAACTCAACTTCAGGTTTTTCACAGGGAAATTAGCTGGCGTTTCAGACGTCCTTTCGGAACCACTGAATTAAACTCAACTTCAGGTTTTTCACAGGGAAATTAGCTGGCGTTTCAGACGTTCTTTCGGAACCACTGAATTAAACTCAACTTCAGGTTTTTCACAGGGAAATTAGCTGGCGTTTCAGACGTCCTTTCGGAACCACTGAATTAAACTCAACTTCAGGTTTTTCACAGGGAAATTAGCTGGCGTTTCAGACGTCCTTTTGGGACCACTGAATTAAACCCAACCTCGGAATGGTTCCCCAGGTACTGGTAGAGTCAGCGGAGGAGCTCTCTGGAAGGACGACCTATTGGAAGGAAAATCTCTGTAAAAATCTCTTCGGACAGGACGGGTAAACCTGAGCCAATCTCAAACTTCGGGATCGGGATCGGGAATCGGGATCTGGAGAAATCTTGGTGGAAAATCTCTGTCTAAATGAGCTCTGCAACTGCTTTTATACGGCTTTGGATGATCATAGGGGGGGGGGGGGGAGACGGCGCGCGGCTCGCCTTTGTGTGCCTCCCGTTATCTTTGGGTGCGGCCTGGGCCCGCGCCCGTTATCTTCTGGGACATTGACACGCCGTGTTTTTTGATAACGCTAAAGGTCGGCGACGTTTAAATTTGCATATATTATTTAATATTGAATTAATCAAATTCAAACGGAAGCTAGCGTTACAACAGTGGCCCATTGCAATAATCAGCAGAACACCACAGATCGATTTTGAGAGTTTACTTTTTCCACTAATCTAGCATTTTTCTCTAATCACTTTCCGCTAGAATTTGTCCAATTTAAGACACTTCTGCGACCCTACACGATAGCAGCTTTTATTTAAAAAAAAGGATGATCTAAATCGGCATGATGCAAGGCTCATACTAGGTGCCGGCAGAAAAAGTTTCACGTTTTAAATATGATATTGATTACTACAAGACACATGGCAGTGTGGCTGCGAGTACAGAACCTTATTCTACGTTCATATGTTACTACGCATAATAATATGTAATTATTATTTGCTCATGCTGTATTATTATAACATATTGACATGTCTTTACCACCTTTTGAGAACACCACATAGGTGACCTCATCTCAATTAAAATAATTTTTGCATTTTTAAAATTGACTAGTACATACATAAAAAAGTTACCAAAGAAAATGTTTTCAACGTCTTTAATACAGAAAGCTTGCTGCAAGGAAAACATTTTTGCTAGATCGAATTATGATAAAAGGGTCTTTAAAACTATCTAAAAAATAAGTAAAAAATAGCTCAATGCTGCTAATAATACTGAAACACTTAGTAATGCGAATTATACGAATTTGGAAATCTGAAAAAAACATTGCAGCCAGTGGGATTCGAACTCGTCTTCACTGAATACTTATGCTTATCGTTGTGTTATAAATGATCCAGCGGAGTTCTGATTTTGGGCGAAATACACCCGGTCGGCGCCGATGAAATGGTGACGCAGAGATGCAGGTACTCCACATTTTTATATATTATACCTATAGGGATTTGTAAAATGTTCTACTGACTACATAATAATATGTACTTTTTACTTCCCTCTTTTGAAAGACGAAGGAAGTATTGTAATCGCGAAAAAATCACTTTCCAAGATTTTTTCAGATCTGCACGTTTTCTCAATTCCGTGTGTCTGCCTGTTAGCGGTATAACTCAAAAACTTAATTTTTGGAGGAAGATGATATTTTGCATGCAGATTATATGCCTTCGTGGCATGAAACCGAGAAGATTTCGATTAAATATATGCAGGGTGAGCACCTTAAAAAATAAAATTCTTTCAATTGTTGTTTTAACTCCAGAACTATTGCTTAAACGATAGTAATATTTTGCACATAACTCAGATTTTTACCCTTGAAGAAAGAGGGCATTTGTGGATCCAAAATAGGGTGAGCACCATAAAAAATACATTTTTATTTATTTTTGCTTTACATTAGAAATAGATAAAAGTAATAATTTGCACATAGTTCCGGCTTTACACTTGGCGAAAATGAGTCTAAACAGTTACAGGGTAAATGTAAAAAGAGTCAAAAAGGGGCAAGAGTAAGTGTGTTCAGTTTAATATAGCTGCGATCCGAGAGATCCTAGATGGTCCAGTGTTTTATTGTTTCAGTATTATTATTTTTCTTTGCTTTTAAAATTGTTTAATGTCACAATGCAAGTGGACATTGACAAGACAAGTTTTTAGTAAAGCTTTTTACATATTTCTTAATTTAGAATTGTGTTTTATAATCTTGTTTTCTGCTCCTATTTTATTTGTGTTGTATTTTATTATGTCAATATTTAGCTGTTTATTTTTAATGCTTTTGAATTAAAAGTGTTGGATTTATTTTTGAATACTTACTTGTGTGTTTTGAATACATTACATCATATATCCGGAGATAAATGTAGAAGCCATACAGCAACTTTAGTATTTTTTGTCACCTCTATCGTTAGTGCACCGAGGGGCGCAAGAATGTTGGCTTGCCTACAATAAAAATGTGTCTAGTCACGGCCCTGACAAACCCCTTGGTTGTTGAAGGCTTCCGCATCCAACAAACATTCTGGTAGTAGCTTTGTACCCCTGGCTGCCTCAGCATTTCGTTGAGTGCAAGGTCATAGTGTCTAAACTTCTAAACGAAAGGTACTGTATGCTCTTGTAATTCTAAAGCGTTTAAATGTACAGGAAAGTGGTAATTTATTTGACAAAGTGCCGCCCTTTTAAGAACTCGACTTGATGTCAAAGTAATTAAGGATTTGAGTAGTTGCTACCATCAGTAGTCAATTGTTCGTGCAGTTCTCTCTGTAACAGCAGCAGCCTAGTAATCTAGGTGGGTACTAAGTACAAACAAATCTTAAACTGCAGCTAACCTAAAATGAGGCATGAGGCAGAAGTGGTCTACGATACTGCATTTTAGCCGATTTTTACAGTTTGTAATCAGTTTAAGACAGTATTAAATAAGAGTACTAACCCTTTCGTCCTGTTTAGTTTTGTCAAATATTTACATGCATATTTTCAAGTTAATATATTTAATTTTAAAGTGGTTTTGTTTTTATTTCAGTTGAGATGTTGCATGCGATTTTTATTTTGAGATGTTTTTTTTTTGTTTAAGGGGGTTTTTGCAGTGAGAAATTTCAAATGAAGGTAGGTTTAATGAAGCTGTGCGCTGACTGTGACACTGAGTACTCCCGACAACTTGAAAACATCATTCACCTTTCCACTTTTAATGTACTTTCCCGTCTTACTGACTTAAAAAGCAGTTGCTCCAGGCAATTAACAGATTGTTGCCCTAATTAACTATTTTCGTAAGTAGGTAACCTCGCCCTCCCACTGAGTATAGCTGGCAAAGTTTGTTACAAGACATTGTAACGTAGTTGAGGCAAACGATCCTTGCGCTTTCCCGATTTATGTCGTATTATCGTATAACAAACTGGTGTGTAGTATTGTAATGTTGAATTTAGCCTGTAACAATTTTGTATTGACTCAAATCGATTAACATATAAACCATATTTTTAAATGCAAGAGAAAATGTTGAAATAAAATTAGGCCTTTTAACATAATACAAATAGTACAAAATAGTGCTTCAAACTTTAATCGAGTTTCGCCTCTGACGTGGTTTACACGTTGAGTTACTATGCTCTTCTATCCCTTCCCTTGCAAAGAGTCTCGCCTCTGGCGTGGTTAACACGTTGAGTTACCGTGCTCTTTTGCTTTTTCCTCCTGATGAAGACCCTTACATTTTCCTCCTGATGAAGCCCCTTACGAAAGTGGGCGAAACGTTGAGTTCTTCGATCTCAATTATGACACGGTCCAATCCCGGAAGTCGTTTGTTATTTAACGATTATCCGGGGTCTATTGTCTGATTTTGTAAATGTCATTTTCAAAAAAACAATTTGAATTTATGGGTCCCCCAATAATGATATTAATAACAATAATGGTGAGGCACTAACATCCCATGAAGGAGCTTGGCCTGCAAGCTTCTGAATGGCTCGTTCTTTTTTGTTATACAAAAATACCACTTGTCTTCGACTCGTGATGATTTTTGAAGCAAAAAGGAACTCAACAGTTCAGGCAGTAAATTTGTGGCAATCAAAACCATCATTTAATGGGTTACATATGAAAATCGGATTTTATATACATATTTGGACTGACCAGAATTCAGAATTTTTTATTTATCTTAATTTCACAGACATTTTTTTAGCTATCTCTCTATCAACCATCACTTGTGCATCTTTAGACGTGGGTCTCCCCAAGGTCTCTTCAGTCTACCCTATCTTGTGTCTTTCCGATCCAGTTTGTTCCTGTAACTTTCTTAATGTTGTCCCACCATTGGTCTTCCAACACTCCGTCTACCATCCCACGGCTTCCAGTTTACTACTCTTTGTGTCCATGTTGTTTCATCCATCCGAGTCACTTGACCAACCCATCTTCACCTGTTAGCTGCTATGATTGCTGCTGTATCTGTTATTTTTGTCTTTTCCCTTATCCGTTTGTGTTTCTGTCACTCAATGTGATCCCCAAGATAATTCCCTCCATTTGTCTTTGGGCAATTTCAAGTTGTTTAATAATTGCATATGTAATTACTGGAATTATGCACTGATTGAATACTTTCACCTTCTTATATGTTGGTACATTTTTGTTCTTAAATATGTAGTGGAGTTTACCAAATGCAGTCCACGCTAATTTCTTCCTTCTCTTTACTTCCACAGTTTGGTTTTTGTTTCCATTTTTAGTGCACTGGTACTATATTCCTTCACATATTCCACTACTTTGTTGTCTATCCGTACTTGTATTGTTGGTTCATACTGAGTTGGGAGCAGTATTTTTGTTTTCTTGATGTTTATTTTTAATCTGGATTTTCTTGATTGCTTGCTGAGATCTTTCAAGCACGAACGCTATACATTTGTAGCTATAAATAGCCACAGGTTACAGTTGAAATTGTCAAAGTGCTAATCATTAAAATGGGCCACTATATGTCTATTTTGGGGCGTACCGCTGTAAAAATTACGTCACAATACTTTCTAGTGTCCAGGCAGCTTGGATTTCAAAAGCGGCGACGGGTTCAGCTAGGTTGTCTCACAGCAAAAGCAACCCCTGAACGGATTGGAGTTGATGGAAGCGGGTTTGAGCTGCGAACCACAAACCTCTTAGGTGTATGCAACAAGGGGGATGACATTTTCCTTATGGTGGGCTGTAGGTTGTAAGTCCTCGAAACGACAAGTAACAAGGGGTAAATTCGACGACCAATTACAACCCCTCTTGGTAGTTGAGCACGTAAAACCTTCGTTTTACCCGAAATCTGCCAGCAGGCTTTTTTGTAGAAATTCAACAATATTCAAACTTGGTTTGATGACTGTAACTCAATTAACAAATTACTTTCAACGGGCCCCCAGCAGCTCGACAGCTGCTGAGAGACCGCACACAGAATAATTCGTCTTTAACCTCTCGATGCATGATTCAAACTGTAGCCAGGCGTAGTAAAAAAAAGAAACAAGTAAATCGTCACATTCGTACTCTCTTACATACCAAATCCCAATATTTCAACATGTTGCATCATTTTTTATGGGGAACACGCATGCTGGAAGTCACGTATGTTGGAAATGGGGAATTACCTTTTGCTTTAAGCCGCCCCGACGACGCCTTTGGCTTTATAAAAATACTACGCAGTGTGGGAAATGCAAAAATCTCAAAACGGCATGCCGAGTGCCCCCTGTGAGCGAAAAATTGAAACATTCAAAGAAAGCTTGTATTTTTTGACATGTAACAGTTATTTTTACGTTAGGTACTTGTTTTGAACATTTTATATTTGTACTTGTGTTTGTATTTTGTCATGAGAAATTTTGATTTTTTATAATCATCTAATATAAAGAAAGTTGTCTATGTTTATAAAAATAAAGAAGTCGAAAATTTAAAGTATAATATTGTTTGGGTGCTTAAATATATTTATAAATAGCTATTTTTAGCGTTAATTATATTTACTTTCAGTCATTATTTCCTCCACAATCAGTTCCTCCACATTCATTATTTCTTCCGCAATCATTTTCTCCCGAATCATTTCCTCCATGATGATGATTTTCCCCATGATGATGATTTCCCCCATGATGATGATTATCCCAGTGGTTGTTTCCTATGTGAGGTTGACTTTCGTCCTCTATTGTATATATTTGATTTCCTGTGACATGTCTGATGGAGCCATTACAAATGCAACAGCACATTATAGACGCAATAAGTACAAATGCAATTATTATACCTGAAAAAATCAACTATAAGGATCTGTTAAAATAAATTATTTTTTCTCACCTAAGATGACGTAGTTAACCATGACTGTTTTTAGGTGCTAAAATTATTGATAATTTTATCTGTTCAATTATTTAACATGTTCTTTCTTTACAATTTCTAATTAAAAAAGTATAGTTGTACTTATTCAAGTTCGACGGCAATTGGTGTGATCTATACAGCTATGTACAAGATAAACATTGCCATAAAAAGTGACTCATTTAAAGCTTCATTATTCTGAAGAAACAAGCTAAACCTGTGATTATTTCAAACAATAATTATTGTTTATTTTCAAGATACGGTAAGATTGTTTCTATAGTTTTTATCAATGCTTATCAAATGCAATAAAAGTAAATGGTTAAGATACTATTCGGTAGTTATTCTAGTGCCGAGGTTATCTTAAAATACTGAATTATCCTGTTACCAAGTTTTTCCTTATATGAGGTGATTGTGTATATTTCTACTGTTTACTACTACTCAGACTAGTGATGTAAATTACCCGGGTATTTATTTTTAGGGGTAAATACCCGGGGGTATTTAAGCGGGTATTTATAGCCTGATTTACAAATATTATAAAACTAATCTAAACAGTCTAATTGATTGGTAAGTGAAGGTGCTCTATTCGAATTTTATAAAAATGTTTAAGAAAATAGCTGAACATTTACTGCCCAAAATACCAATGAGGCCATAACTATACAGGTATCCTAACATTGTACGGAACATGTTAATTCCATGAGTTGGAAAAGGTTCAAATACTATTTGCCATAAGAGTAACCGAAATGGAAAATGCAATAAATGCTTTGGTAGCTAGGCAACAAGTAGCTATTGTACGTACTTGTTGCCTAGCTACCAAGGTTATTATTGCATTTTTTTATTTCTGTTACTCTTATGGCCTTATGTACCTTTTCCAACTCATGGAATTGCCATGTTCTATACAATTTTAGGCAACCTGTGTATAAAAGCAATGAGATATCATAAAAAACCAAATTCAATAATTGAATAAGAAAGAGATGAACATAGAAACCAATATTTGAGTAGACTTGACGCTCATTTTAATTAAGACATATGTCAACAAAATATGCCTACTGAAATAACTTTTTTGTACGGTTATCTCTTTCTTACTCAAGTATTATGTGCGTATGTTTATGCTATCTCATTGCTGTTGTACTTATGGCTCCATTGGTATACAGAGCTGTTTATATTATTTTGTGATATTTGCCTTATTAAGGTTGTTTCGTAATATGTCTATAAGTATATTAATGTTCATAAATATAAGGATTATTTCTTCAAGTTAACGTTTTGTTCATTTTTCAAAAA
>CALNHX010013417.1:0-17087 GCA_940337035.1 Agriotes lineatus
GTCAAAGTCAGGTGACTTGTGTTAACATAACCTAACCTAAACAAACATCAATATTAAGTTGTTAGTGGCAAGAACTTCAAATACATAGTACTTATGTTCGAAAAAATGACAGATGAAGAGAGTGCTGTTTCTCAACCAACCGCTATTGAGTTGCTATTTAAAAACATGATATTCTAGAACAATTCGCTGAAAGTATAACAAGCTACACATCAAAATACAACAGCATTTTGAGCATCCTTTATGCTCCTGAAAACTTAATTGGGAAACCTGCCAAGTACCCGAATTACGGGGATTTTCCTGATACGTACATGCTTGTAAGTACGGTCGAACTGGTTAATGCAACTTGTAAGGGTGCTATTTTATGTCGCAACCTCGACATATTAGCTAAAATACAGAATCCGAGTCTAATTCTCTCCGTTTACTTCAATTTCTTATATATTTAGGTGTGGTTTCTACAAAAACAATAATTGGAGGGGTGGTGTCTTCTCTCACATATTAATATGATATCACACTGATACTTTATTACAGAGGTCTTATGGCAAGTGGTGGAACGAAAGCGAAGCAGCCCAGCCACACTACATGACGCAAGATATAGATCCTATAATATCAGAAGATTTCGTTACTGTTAAGTTTGAATATGCCGTCATACCGCAAAGCATAAGCATCTACGAAACATACAATCCAGGAGCTGTTTGTGCGATTGTTGGGGACGGACCACCAGCAACATTTGGCTTCTGCTGTGGGAAGGGCACCCACAGAGTTGTATCCCAACCTCAAGAAAATTTTGCCCTCCCATACGGCAAATTCGAGATTTAGTGAAGTAAGTTAAGGGGAATTATATAATGCGCAACTTATTTGCCTTCTTATAGTGAAATTCGTATAGACTTCAACCAAAGCAAACTAAAGTACCATACGTCTCTAGATGCTATTTTATTAGCTGGCTATAAACCAAAGTCTATACTTCAAACTAGTCTGTTGCAGAAGGGGCTGTTGGAGCCTTACGTGTCTAATGTGAACAAACGAAAGCAATCGGCAAACTATGACAACAAAGACTGTGATAATTTATTTTCAACGTTACCTGTAAATATTATGAAACTTGTGAAGTTCTGTTAAGTAATTTCTTTTGTTTTAGTATGAAGTAATTGTACATATATTCCAATATTTAGATTTACGATCGTTGTGCCGCAGTGCCCAAGTTAACAAAAGGTGGTTTCTTACATCACTAGATGCTGCACTGTATCGGGAGTTGAGTTTAAAGGTAAAAAGGGTTTAATGAGAGCTGTTCTGTTAATTGTTAGTCATAAGAAAAATAGCCTCACAATAGGCAGAGAACTTATTTTTGGAAGGTCTTCAAACATCCGCCGAAATACAGCAACCATCACACTTCTGTCAGGAATTCTTTTACCACATTATGTTTGTAATCTCTGAAAATCAAAAGATATCACTGTGGGCAAAGTCTGGACTGTATGGAAGGTAATTGACCAGGTGAACTCCATATTCATCTAAGAAATTTAGACTATTTGTGACCATGTGCAAAGTTACATTATTGTTGCCAAAAGCTGCCACTAAATTTTGGTGACTTAACAACAAAAATCAAAAATTTATCTCTATTTGCTTTAACCCCATTCTCTCAAAGTTGCAACTGAAAACTGTCAAAAGAATAAGCTTACAATACATGCAAATAATTTTCTTTTTATTGGCATCTATGTCCTGCTACTAACGATTAACAGAACAGCCCTCGTAAGCGAAATTGATTTTATTTTTAATGTCCATGGTTTTGCAGAGATATTGGCATAAAGTTGATAATGCAACTTTAAAACATTTTATGACCAGATGCAAGAATGTTAGAAAACTGGATTTGTCATGGTGTGGTAATTACAAGAGGATTACCGATGATGTTTTTATTGAGTATGTACTTATATCTAAGTAATTTTTAAAGTTATAGTAAGAAGGAATTAGGCTTAAGAAATTATTAAATAAATAAAGGACGTGTTTAGTCTCCAACGCGGAATCGTTTAAAAACAATTTCAATCGCGACAGGCGTGGTTTAACGTTAACGTTTAGGATTTTCGCAAAGTAATAGTAAATCCAAACGCGGAACCGTTGTTTGAAAATTACAATCACGACCTTGTGATCCTACTGGAAACAAGGAATCTGCACAAAGTAATTAGATATAATCTACATAATGTTTTCTGTATTACAAAATAGCTAAACTTATCAGGTTTATTTCTGCATAAACAGCATATAATTCAAGAGATCTACCGCTCGTAAGGGCTTATGAAGACCAATCCAATATTTTAGTATTAAGATTTTTGACTCAGAATTAATCAAAGAATTGCTCTACTTGGAGATTATGCGCCATTTTTAATACACCTTGTATAATGAAAGTAGAATTTAAATACGTGTTGATATTTCAGAATCTTTTATTAAATTGTTTATTTATATTTGGGGTGTAACCTTAACAACAACAAAACTACTAGATCCTAGATAAGGTGACATAATCACAAGAAACTCAAATAAAACAAAATTTTCAACGTTTTATTCGACATTTTTTTAATTTTTCACAGTATGTAGGGGCGGGCACTCTAGAGTGCACGCAATTTTTAATATGGGGTGCACTCCAAACGGGGGAATCGGACCTTAAATTACCTACTACTTAAATCAGAAAAGGTAGTTTTCGGCTGTAGAAGCGCTGTAGGGTAAAATTGCAAACATGAATTCCTCTTTCCTGCGCCGGTGCATAACAAAGCAGCTTAAGCCTGTCGAGCTTGTTAGGTAATTTACAGCCGTTGCTATTGTTGTAATACTCTATGCGGACAATATATAAAAACAAAATATGCGTTGATGTCAAATCAATAACAATCACGGTTTGGAGTGCACCTATATGCCGTTCACGATCTTTTTGGGTCAGGTGAGGCTATGACCATCTAGTAATTTTGTTGGCAGTACCTTTCTGGCAACTAAACTCCCTAATGGAAATTTACTTTTTGTGTTAGGTTAGGTTGTTTTCAGTTTAAGGTTATATTTTCTAAATAGGTACATTGTTGCCGGATCTTTGTTTAAATTAAGGATGAAAAATTGAAATGATTTGACAATTGACGACAGAAACGAAAATGAGAACTAATACATAAGAAAAGCATTCAACATTAATGTTTATTGCAATTTGGTTAAGAACACTTCCCGCAATCTTGTCACAAATTCCACCACAATCCCCGCAATCACAACGGAAATCCTCCGCAATCCACGCAATTGCTTTGCAATCCACAAAATCTCTCCGAAAACCACGAAATACCACCGCGTGCTCTGGTCTAAAAACATCGTAAACGTATTACAACCGGTGGGAAAGTATTAACTTCTACCGAATGGATTTTCTTCCCACTTTCAAAACTGTGATAATAAATATATTTTTGCCAACTGTGTCGCATTTTTGTCCTTCAACTGGATCCATAAAATTTTCAAAAACATTTTGATTGGTCTTAACAATTTTTTCAATTATGATATGATGATAACATTTACAGTTCTTTAGGCGCAGATAAAATTAATTTTGGAGCAATCGATAAAATGTTATCGACTTGTGTAACAGACCTGTTATTAAACAATTATATATCCAGGGCTACTGATCGATTTATAGTTATAACAAGATATATTTTAGACTCATCCCTTGACCAATTATTGAAAAATCAGACCAGTTTCTGGTCACGAAATCACGGAGCTTGAGACTCTTCTGGGCAGTATTAAAAATATGATGAGAGAAATTAAAGATATCATTGAGCAGTATACCTAGATCTCTGACTTGCTTCACATAGGATAATTTGTTGCAGAGCTGGGCAGTAATTAATTACATTTTAATTAAATTACTAATTAAATTCGTTTTTGTTTATTTGCCTTGGAAATGAATTACTTTTCAAAATAAGGTAATTGTAATTGGGATTGCCATTTTTGTTAAAAAGTACTTGAAAATTACTGTTTGAAAGTAATTAATTACTACATTCAATTACTCAATTACTTTTGTGTAATTAAATTACTCTAAAGTATTTAAATTACTTTACAAGTATTTGAATTACCTGTGGTAATTGAAATTACTCGAGGTAATGGAATTACTTTGTGGTATCTCAATTACTGAATTACTGACCTCGATAGAGTGCCAAATCTCCAGAACGCAAAAAAAAAAAAGGTCTTATTAAGTTACATATTACGCAAATCGCAGTAGGGTATTCCCAGAACAATTAAGCCTAATTTATTATTTCCTCTGACGAGTCGAATAACAGCAACTTTTGTATTTTTTATGACGCTTGCATGACCGTTGGTACGTGTATGTAGATTTGATCTGTAGCTTGCAATAGTGACACCAATATTTATTATGAGAGATGCTAAAACTATATTTGCCGTAAGCACATTACAGATTACAATACCTACGGTAAAAATATAATTTAAAATAGCTTCATTAGACAATATTGGTTCATAATGATTATTTATTCATTTTAATTTGCTTGTTTTAAACGATGTACTAGCATAGGGGTATACTGCCGTGCAAGTATAACAGGCGTTAAGTCCAGAAAATTACGTTTTTGAGTGAGAATTGAATTAAATGGCCAAAATCCGATAACAATATTTATAAAAATCATGACTTTCTTATAATTCCGCTCACCTCATCCAACATTACTTTTTTACGTTATACAGGGTGCTGCGTTGACGGACGAAACATACAAAACCCTCAACCCTCATACTAATTACAAGGCATTCAAATATTGGCTTCTTAATGATTTTATACATGATTCCATGTAGTTTTTTTAAAAGAACAGTGTATAGTGACCAAATTTACGTAATTTCAGATATGTTATTGCCTTAAACTGAAATCAGTAGGAATTATTAAAGATGTTGATAAGATTTTGAAATTTGAAGTAAAAATATGAAAGCATCCTGAGCAATTTAATTGTCGAGCATTGACAGTAATTTTATGAAATACGTGTTTTTACCCGTTTCTTATATGGTATGTTCAAAAACCAATTGGATAAGGGTTGGATATGGAATATAAAAGTACTGTCAACAGCAAGCTTTAGAATTCCTTAACTGCCATCACTGTTGTTGCTGTCATAAGTTTATATTATGCGCTGATATCGTGATTGAAAATTCTAAAAATTGTTGTTTCTAAAGCTAGCTGTTGCCAATACTTTTATATTCCATGGCCAACCCTTATGCAATTTCTTTTTGAACACATGGTATAAAGGTCGCTTGAATGTAAAAATTACTTCATTGTTACATGCTTGAAAAAATGTCTATTGTTTTTGTATATGCTGTACGAATTCTTATTTTAATCAGCCGTTTTCAACTAGGTTTATCAGTCACCTGTCAACTTTCAACAGTCCCTGATCAACACCAAATTGATATTTTGTTTTAAAATTTCAAAAGTTAACCTATTTTTATATATATATATAGGCCTTTCTATTCCTCTCGGAATTTGGCCGCTCCTTCTGGAGCTTTAAATCCTTTTCTGAGGTGGATTAGTCCTCTAGCCCGGTCTTCTACAGTGTGGGGTGTGTTTTTACTTCGTTAACTATTTCCTTCCATTTTTTCCTGTCCATTGCTTTTCTTTTCCAATTCACAACTCCCATTTCTTTTAGATCCCTTTCTACCTCGTGTATCCATCTCTCTCTCGGTCTTCCTCGTGGTCTATTTCCGGTTGGCTCCCATTCCATAATTCTTTTAATCGTTTGCCCGCTGTCGCTTCTCAATACGTGTCCTATCCATTTTAATCTTTGCGCTTTAATATACTTCACTATGTCTTCTCCAAATTCTTCTCTGAGTTCATGGTTCATTTTCGGGCGCATGTCTCCATTGTCATATTTCTTGGGGCCGGATATTTTTCTTAATATTTTTCTTTCGAAAATTCGCAGTTGTTCTTCTTCTTTCTTTGTTAATCGGGTTACTTCGGCAGCGTACGTAATTATCGGTCTCATTACTGTTTTGTATAGTCTGAATTTAGTTTGTTTGCTGAGTTTTTTGCTTTGTAGTATTTTCAGGTTACTGTAGTACGCTTTATTTCCCGCTAGTAGTCTCTCCTTTATATTTGGATCGCTTTCATCTTTGTTGCTTATTTGTAGTCCTAGGTATTTAAAGGTTCTCACTTCTTCAAAATTATATTCATCTATTTTTATGTCTTGCATTTGGTTTTCTTTTCTTCTTAGTCTCATGAGTTTTGTTTTGTTTTCATTTATTTGCAAACCTATGTCTTTCGCTTCTTGGTTTAATTTTTGAAAAGTTTTAACTAATCCTGTGTTCTTGAAATTATCAGGATATCATCAGCATATGCTATGATTTGTACCTCTTTGTTTATTATTGTTCCTTCTCTGTCGGTTTTCTTTATGATTTTTTCCAGTGCGTAGTTAAAAAGCGTTGCTGATAATGTGTCTCCTTGGCGTACTCCAGTATTAGTTGAGAATTCATCTGTTGTGCCTTCTTTTATTTTGACTATTGCTTTGGTGTTTGCTAACGTCATCCTGATAAGGTTAACTAGTTTGGTTGGTATTTCTGTGCTTTCTAGTTCTCTTATTAGTTTCTTCCTATTTACCTTATCGAAAGCTTGTTTAAAATCTACGAATAAAAGTAATAGTTCGATTCCATACTCGTAGCACTTTTCTAATATTTGTTTTACTATGAATAAGGCATCTGTGGTGGATCGTCCTGAACGAAAGCCATATTGGTATTCTCCTATTTCCGATTCACTATATTGTGCTATCCTTCCTTGTATAATACTGGAGAGTATCTTGTAAGCCACATTTAGTAGGGCTATTCCTCTGTGGTTAGAGCAGTCTTTTAAATCACCTTTCTTAGGCAATGGAACTATCATTGCTTTTTCCCATTCTTTAGGCATCTTTTCTGTTCTCCAGATCTCCTTGATTAGATTATATATTCTTTTATGTAGTTCTTCTCCACCCAACTTTAACATTTCTGAGCATATTTGGTCTGTGCCTGTTGCCTTCCCGTTCTTTGCTTTGTTTATTGCGTTGATCACCTCTTCGTATGTTGGACTTGGTGATTCTGTTTCATCTTGATTTGCTGTATCTTCTGCGGTCTCTATTTCAGTGCTGTCGTCTTCATTTAGTAAGTTTTCGTAAAACTGTTTCCATATTTCTTTTATTTTCGCCGTGTTATGCTCTATTTTCCCTTCTTTATTTCTTATTCCTCTTCTACACATTTTTGGTTTTCTTTTTTCCTCCTTAATCTTTTGAAAGAACATTTTTGTGTTATGTATTTTGTAATTATTTTCTATTTCCTCCATTTTGTCGTTAATCCATTGATTTTTTTTTCTTTTACACATTTTTATTACTTCTTTTTTGAGGTCCTTGTAGATTCTCTCCTCTTGTTCATTGTTTGTTGCTAGCATTCTTGCTCTAGCTTCTCTTTTCTTTTTAATTATTTTGTCACATTCGTTGTCGAACCATTCTTTGGGCTTGTCCTTTTCTTTAAAGCCGATTACTTTTTTTCCTGTTTTTATCACACAATGCTTTATGTTTTCCCATTCTTCTTCTATATTCTTGCTTTTGCTATTTTGTTTTAGTTCTTGCTTTAATTCTTCTTTGTATCTTGTTTTTATTTCTTGATTGTTTAGTTTTGTTCGATCCCACTGTTTCACTATTTTGTGTTTTTGATTACTGCTGTACATTATTTGTTTAATTTTTGCTATTACTACAAAGTGGTCGCTATCCGCATTTGCCCCTCTGTATGATCTAACGTCATGGACTGTGTTTGCTGTGTTTTTGGATATCATTATGTGGTCTATCTGGTTTCCCTCGGTTGTTCCTGGCCTTCTCCATGTCTCTTTGTGGATTCTTTTGTGTTTAAATTTTGTGCTTGATATTTCCATATTCAAAGCTGCAGCTAGATTACATAGTTTACTTCCATTGTTGTTGGTTTTTTCGTGTAAAGTGTGTTTGCCTGCGACTAATTCGTTGTAACTTTCTTTTCCCACTTGGGCGTTAAAGTCTCCAATAATAATTAACCTATCATTCCGGGGGATCTGCTCGCAAAACTTTTCTAGTGTGTCATAGAATTCTTGTTTGTCCCTTTCCTCTGCTACTTCTGTTGGGGCGTATATATTTATTATAGACGTGTTTTTATTTTTTTCTCTAAGGCGTAGATATGCCATTCTGCCATTAATAGGTTCAAAGTTTATAATGTTTTCTAATAGTTTATTCGTTATTATGAACCCTACTCCATTATTACCCTGTTTTTTTTCACCCGAGTATATAAATGTATATTCTTTCTTTTTCATTTCCCCGCTCCCACTCCATCTTATTTCTTGTAAGCCTGCTACATCTATCTTGTACCGTTTTATCTCATTGATTATTTCTTGCATTTTTCCAGGTATGAGTAGCGTCCTGACATTCCAGGTTGCTATTCTTACTATGTTATTTTTTTGTCTTACTTTCTTTCGGTTTATTGTTTTCTTGGTTTTATTAGTTTTATTTATCAATTCTCTTCCATAGTCCGTGCTTCTTTGCCGGATTTCTTTTTGTTTTTTATAAATTTTTAAACTTTTAATTTTTTCTATAATTGGTCTTTCAGGTTTATTAGCTTTAATTTTTGGAATATTTTCTGCTCTGAGCATTTCTGTAACTTTTCTTTTGTTTATTTTAGGATTAATACTATTTACTAATTCTTCCATGATTTCTTGTTCTTTATTAGTTATTGTGGTTGCATTGTGTGTTTCTTTTTTTATATCTTTTCCTTCTTCGTTTTTTAGATTTTTTCCTTCTTCATTTCTGTGTTTCCTCCCTCTTATATTTATTTTCCTTTTTGCATGTCCTCTATCATTGCTTTCCATCATCTTTGGTTCAGTCCAGCCTTTTATTTCTTTTAGTAGTTTTTTGGAGTTTGTTGGTGTCTACCAGTCCTCGTAATGTTCCCAGGTGTTATGTTTAAATCTTCCTCTTCTGGGACTTTACTTTCTTTATTGAAAGGCACTAAAATGGTTTGTGCCCAGTTTTTCTTTTTAGGTATTGCTCCCCTGGAGGGACTTGGTTCTTCTTCATCTGTGGACCTGCTTCTTTTCTTTGGATCCTCTGTTTCCTTGTTCGGTATGGATTTCTTTGTTTTCTTAGTTTCTTTTTCAATGTCTTCTAAAGTCCATTCTTTTCCATTTATCAGTAGCTTATTCTTCCTAATCACTGCTCGTAGTCCATTTCTCCTAGCATCCATCATGTATGGGATTAGTTGTTTCTTCCTTTCTCTTGTCTTCTTGTCGAGGTCATCGCTTAATCCTATTTTTGTTCCTGCCAATTTCTTTGTGTTTTGCATAATCTCCCACTTCCTTAGAATTGTTGTAATTCCCATCTTTACTGGTCTGTTTACGTTTTCTTTTCTTTCACCAATTCTGTTGATGAAATCTATCTCATTTTCTCCCATCTGTACCTCCATTTCCTTCCTTATTACTTCCATAACTTTCTCCTTCAGGGTTGCTAAGTCTTCTTTTGTGTCTTCCGCGATTCCGAAAATTATTAAATTCTTTTTTCTTACTTCATTTTCTAATTTTTCGATTTTCATTTCCTGGTAATTTATAGTCTCCTCCAACTTCTTTATTTTCTCTGTTTGTTGGTTCATGTTTTTATTTGTCTCGTCTATTTTTCCTTCCACCTGTATTAATTTGTTCATGATATCACTTAGTGTTATTTCCTTGTTTTCTGTCATGTTGATTTTTTCCACTGTGTCTCCCCAAAATATGGAATTTTGCGTTGTGTGAAAATTACTAAAATACGGTTCTGCTTTATTGCCGAAAGCGACCGGCACTGGCGTGGCGGGTCACCTGTTCTGCAATTTCCGCGTAAAGAGGTCAACTCCGGTCAACCCGTCGCAAGTTGTTCCCTCTTATCGGTTTTCGGTCGGGGTTTTTTTCTCAGCCGCCGTCGTTGCGGTTTGTGTGCACCTATTCGTTCCAACGCAACGCACGCAAATTTCGCTTTTAATGCTTCGCACTTAACAGGCGTTTCTTTTATTGAATACTTATTTTCTCTGCTATTACCCGGCTTTTTACGTGATAAAGACTTGCGCTTCGATAATGTTTATCGCCTCCTACCCGTCGGTCAACCGTACTGTTTCGCGTCTCGATACGTTTGCCGCTGCACACGTCTCGTTAAAAATCACTTATTGTATCTAGTCACTTAATGAATATTGTTCTTACTTGTCTTTCGTGGGCTTATTTCATCGCGCTTCGTGTTTAATTTAGTCGCATTTCCCGCTCTCCCAGTTTCGACGCGCGCTTACCTGACCTTGGACGCGCCTGTCAGCTGTTAGCTGCTGTTGTTTAATTCTTTCGTTTTTCTACCACAAAAACTGAATCTTCTTGCAAGAGACAATCGCTAGTTGTTTACTACCACTTCACTTTAGGTCTTCTACACTTTCTGGATATTAATTCACTTTCCTTCGCTCAAAATCGCTAATATTTTTACACCGTAGGATTGAACCGCTGTACACGGTTATCACATCCGGGCCGGACCTATTTTTATAGCTATTTGTATTACTAGGGAGGAAAATGTATCATTCCCTCCCGCGGATGTAATTTAATTCTTTAGCGTTAGCGA
Source organism: Agriotes lineatus (assembly GCA_940337035.1). NCBI lineage: Eukaryota > Metazoa > Arthropoda > Insecta > Coleoptera > Elateridae > Agriotes > Agriotes lineatus. The sequence continues at coordinate 10,578 of CALNHX010013417.1, forward strand.
GAACAGTATCTAATTAATTGTAATTAGGGTTTCCAAGTCCCGGGACCAAAAGTGATTTCGGGACTTACGAGCTAAATTTCAGGTCCCGGGACTAGTCCCGGAGATCCTGAAAATGGTCCCGAAAAAGAAATAGTGTTCAGGTGAAATTTCTGAATAAAATTTCCAAAGAAAAACAAGTGTTTTAAGTTAAATAAAGTATTTCTGTGCTGATAATGTGCGTTGGGGCTCGTCTACAACTTCATTGCTATCTTCTGGTACTAAAAATGTCTGTTGCTTTTGCTGCAAAGTGCGTGTGTAATTCTTTCGTCAAGCTGCCTCTGATTATGATAATTTTGTAGGAACCCACTTTACATTTCGCCAATTGTTTATCTTCAATATATAAAACTGTTGCCATAGTGACTTCAAATCGTTATTTTTTTAAATGTAGAATGAAGGTAGGTTGCGAACCGGAATTCATTCTAATTATAACGCTTTAGCAGACAAATAACAAACACACTTAAAACCCAAAAATATAAATTATTCAGCTTCTTGGCACATATCTAAATCCAACAAAAAAAAACAGACAAATACATAAATAGAAGAAGATATGCAAATGTGGCTGAAACAACACACAGGTTTAATTCTAACCTACCGAAAACCTCTCCTGCATTATGCAAAACGCAAATAATGCAGAACGAACAAGAGGCATGAGTAATATGACGGACGCCGGTAAATACCCGTCCTAATTCTCTGATATCGAGTATACGCAAGCATATTGACATGGTCCCGGGATTTCGCCTGGGCTGGCTGTGGTCCCGGGACTCGGTTTTTGTGGTAGAATCCCGGGACTGTCCCGGGACCAGACCCCGGGATTGGAAACCCTAATTGTAATCATGCAAGGGAGGAAATTACGTTTTAGTCCAGAGTTATACATACAACACTTTTACATTTTATGATGAGACTATCTCTTGTATTCAGCTGCATTCAAAAATATTTAAATATGAAAACCAGGTGGCTAGTTGATTTATTATTAATCACATTGCCTCCCGTCTGTAATGACAATGGCAGTCAATGTATTATATTCCCTCCCACTGCCATTGGAAACCGACCAGGAAACCAAACGTATATTTTCGGGAAACCCCTAACAGGTGACAGAAAATGTCACTTTCGTATAAAGGGGTAAAAAAAGTATTTTCGAACTGAGCCAACAAAAAATGCTCAAGTTGCGCCAACTGATCACCACGTAGTGTTCTTCTACAAAATCTAAATAGAAATTTGCTGTCAAACAATTAAAAAATCCAATGCTCCACCCTGTATACTTAGATAAGTTACATATTTTCGTCATTCAGCCTCATGTTAGGCGTATTTAATAGTAGATTGTTCTACAAGTTAAGAAAAGTGAGAGTTTTTCAACGTTTAATTTACGAGCGAGCGATGCACAGCGGATGGATTAATTTATCACGAACATGGAAAAATCACTTTTATAACATACCCACCCTGCTATTTTTTCTAATATAATTACAAAATCTAGCCAAAATGAAATTCGTCATTTCTTCATATTCGAATTTTTTTTTTAAATCGGCTGTGAAGGACGTCATAATCGTGAAACAATGTACGAGAAATCGGCAATGAAGTAATCCATTGTTTTACGCCTCTTTGTAGGCGGCTGGGCGATAGGTAATTGTCAACCAACATTAACTGATAATATTTCTGCTGCAGCTCCTCGAGGGTGTTTTTATCCCATAAACTGATCATTTTTATATGGTCTTTCTCAACTAAACTCTACGGCGCTCCTTTTTCTATTCTTGCTGCATGCTTTCCGTTATGCGACGGGTGTATATCACACGACGTTTCGGGAGTCTTGATCTATTCCCGTCTTCAGGTGTTCTTGGTTAGTCCTGAGAAGGACTGATATTGTACGTTTTTAAACGTAAACTCGTGCCTTCCCCGGGGTTTAAGTTTATAACTAAAATATATAACCACGCTGGTGGCCTAGTGGTGAAAGTCACAGACTAGTAATCACAGCGATCAGTGGTCCCGGGTTCAAACCCCGGGGGAGGCACGAGTTTACGTATAAAAACGTACAATATCAGTCCTTCTCAAGACTAACCAGGAACACCTGAAGACGGGAATAGACCAAGACTCCCGAAACGTCGTGTGATATACACCCTAGACAGTGGAAAAAGTCCGATAAAACATATCATCACCTATTTTGTCGTCGATCTCTTCAACGGAACTTGTTCTAAAGCGCGAATCCATGCATTGGGATGCTGATCTTCGAGTTGTTGACCAGAAAAACTTAAAAAACGTACAAGTAAAAAGCGATCATAAATGCAGAAAAGGTGTCATTTTTGGCAGTGGTCTATTATGACATGTTTTATCAGACTTTTTCCATTGTCTTGGGTGTTTATCGTACAACTTTAACATCTATATAAGTTTGTAACTAAAGTATAACCACTCTGCTGGCCTAGTGGTAAGAGTTGTAATCACAGGGATCAGTGGTCCCGGGTTCAAATTCCGGGTTAGACACGAGTGCACTTGAAAAGACGTGCAAAAAAATCAGTCTTTTTCAGGACTAACCGGGAGTTCAGTCACGTGAGGACGGGAGTAGATCAAAAACTCACAAAACATGTTATAAACACCCAAGACAGTGGAAAAAGTCTGATAAAACATCTCATCTCGCAGAAAGGATGCTGTGAAAATTTTATCTTTGTTTATAGGCGTGACTGTGGATCGATAAATGTTTGATTGCTATGGTATCGTCATACAACCACGGCATTTTTTTCTGTTAATAAGAGTTTCAGAAAAAAGACTGAAAACTCTTTAAAATGGATTCATAACTGGTTAAACAACATAAACAGGCGTTTACAACATCATGTTCTGGTTTTGCCGATCGGGCTTTGTTTTCGAGTTATTAGACCTCAAAGCTTCCAGTTACGATTTTAATTTTTAACTTTAATTAATAATACCAGGCCATGATTTATGTGGTATAAAAAGATGAAGTTGACATTTAAAATAGTATTTTACAGTAGAAGTCCATTAGGATAGCCTTTACGGCCGAGCCAGAGAGTTTGTGAGACGAGCTCGAAGAGCGAGTCGAATAATACTGACGAGGCAGTAAAGACCCTAACGGACGTGTATTGTACAATAGTTTTTGTAATACCTATATACAATTCGGTCATACTTATCTTTTTGTAATTTATTTTCATCAAAACGCTAGATTTGTGTAATAACGTTTTACAATGATTGAGAGTGCGTAGAACGTTGCAACTGTTGTTTATAAATGTAATTTATTTCCAATTTCGTGTATGGCTGTAAGCAGTTTTAAGTTGTAACCAGCTCGTAGCTTATGGCATCTGTAGAAAATGATGAAGATATTCCTAAAGACGTTAAAATTGGGAATGAGCAAGTATGTGGAGTTGAAGGCTTGCTTGCTGCTGAATTATGTGAAAACCGTCACTTTGACGTTTGGCACACAATTTAGCAGGCCGTGGTCTTTATGGGCACATTTTACGACCTGCGGCCGTAAAGTGGTTGCTTACATAGTAGTACACAGTCCTTAAAGAAATTTTTAACAAGTAGGTATTACAAAATAGTATTTTACAGTAGAAGTCCGTTAGGATAGCCTTTACTGCCGAGCCAGAGAATTTGTGAGACGAGCTCGAAGAGCGAGTCGAATAATACTGGCGAGGCAGTAAGGCCCTAACGGACGTGTATTGTACAATAGTTTTTGTAATACCTACATACAATTCGGTCATATCTATATTTTTCTAATTTATTTTCATCAAAACGCTAGGTTTGTGTAATGACGTTTTAGACTGATTGAGAGTGCGTAGAACGTTGCAACTGTTGTTTATAAATGTCAGTTATTTCCAATTTCGTGTATGGTTGTAAGCAGTTTTAAGTTGTAACCAGCTCGTAACTTATGACATCTGTAGAAAATGATGAAGATATTCGTAAAGACGTTAAGATTCTGAATGAGCAAGTTATTTTAGCGTATGTTCAGGAGTTATAGCAGTTTTTTGCGCCTTCTTCTATGTGGAGTTGAAGGCTTGCTTGCTGCTGGATTTGTGTGAAAACCGTCACTTTGACGTTTGGCACACAATTTAGCAGGCCGTGGTCTTTATGGGCACATTTTACGACCTGCGGCCGTAAAGTGGTTGCTTACATAGTAGTACACAGTCCTTAAAGAAATTTTTAACAAGTAGGTATTACAAAATAGTATTTTACAGTAGAAGTCCGTTAGGATAGCCTTTACTGCCGAGCCAGAGAATTTGTGAGACGAGCTCGAAGAGCGAGTCGAATAATACTGGCGAGGCAGTAAGGCCCTAACGGACGTGTATTGTACAATAGTTTTTGTAATACCTACATACAATTCGGTCATATCTATATTTTTCTAATTTATTTTCATCAAAACGCTAGGTTTGTGTAATGACGTTTTAGACTGATTGAGAGTGCGTAGAACGTTGCAACTGTTGTTTATAAATGTCAGTTATTTCCAATTTCGTGTATGGTTGTAAGCAGTTTTAAGTTGTAACCAGCTCGTAACTTATGACATCTGTAGAAAATGATGAAGATATTCGTAAAGACGTTAAGATTCTGAATGAGCAAGTTATTTTAGCATATGTTCAGGAGTTATAGCAGTTTTTTGCGCCTTCTTCTATGTGGAGTTGAAGGCTTGCTTGCTGCTGGATTTGTGTGACAAACTTCACTTTGACGTTTGGCACACAGTTGAGCAGGCCGTGGTCTTTACGGACACTTTTTACAGCCGGGCCGTAAAGAGGTTGCTTACGCAGTAGTAAACAGTCCTTAAAGAAATATTTAACAAGTAGGTATTACAAAAAATGTTTTATTTCACATAAATCATGGCCTGATATTATTAAAGTTAAAAATTTAAATCATAACTGGAAACTTTGAGGTGGTCTAATAACTCAGAAACGAAGCCCGATCGGCAAAAATTTTATTTCGCATTTTTTAATCAGAACGTGATGCTGTAAACGCCTGTTTATTTTGTTCAACCAGTTATGAATCACCCTGTATATGGTATACAAAGGATGAAATTTCCTTGGGGAATAGTCTTGCTATTGCAGGAATATTTTTCCCGCGTGCATTCTGTATATTCGAGTTTTTCTCGAGAGCTACTATAGTAATTAATAGGGCGCGGATTTTAGGCCGTTAAAAAAGTTAAAATAGGCTCCTTATTCAGGCCACAAAAATGCCAGGTTTAGGCACTAAAAGCCTAAAGTAAGCAATTTAGGCTGCATGGCCTAAATTAGGCAAAGAATACTGTTTTGATTTTTTGAACTTAAAACGATTGGCTAAAAATGTTGTAGGTATTAATTTTTATTAATTGTAAAGCTTAAACATTCAAATAACAAATAATAGATGCTATGGAATAAGCAAAAAGTAAATGGTCGAAAAATAATGTCTTACTTAGTCATGCTAACTAATAAAATAATGATAATTTGATAATATATAATATGTATATAGTAGTTGAAGATAATATAAGTACAATATTAAAAATACCGAGCATTTGCCACTTCGCTTCTCAGTAAACACATTTTGCAGCATCGAAAATGAACACACTACATCGCAAGATGTAATAGGTGCGTATTTGTACAAAATGTACATGCTCCAGTTTATATCAACATTTTCTATTTCTGCTTCTTCGCCACTCAATAATTTCTTAAATTGGTGTACACTCTTATATCCAGGATTTTTAAAAAGTATATTTTTAAATTTATTGCAAGCTGCACTGCTAATTAAATTATTAACATCTTCATTTTGCTGGCGAACTGTTTCACAGACAAGATGAATCCCGTTCGGGATTGTTGACAAATAACGGAATCGGCAGGGTGTGTTCAAAAACTTCGCTCGAGCGTTGTGGTCATGTAGAAACTCTTGTAGATTCACTCAAAACCATTCATAAACGCATTCCAACAAAAAAATACTTAAAACCTCACGTTCATGGACTTTGTTTCAAAAATTCTTCATGCTTGGACAGGGCTTTTGAGATAAAAAGAAATCACATCTCTCAAACAAAAAGCACTTTCATGAAAGTGGATAAGGTTTCTGAACCACTAAAATTCGAAAAACAACCAAAGCCTATTTTAGGCAGTATAAACCGTTGCTTAGGCGTTTATTTCACATTTTAGGCATTTAGGCTTTAATACATATGCATCAAAAAATTTGTCTTTGTATGAAACAAATTTCAGTCGTAGTCCCATACATGGGCCTAAAAAAATGGCAATTAGGCAATTGCCCTAGAATCCGCGCTCTAGTAATTAACGTATTAAGAGGGGTAACCCAGTCTTAACATTCGAGCATATTTTTACCACTCGAGCGGGCGCAGCGAAGCAAGAGTGGTAATTTATGTGAGAAATGTTAAGACGGTTTCCCCTCGAAATGCGTTCATTAGTTTATTGTTCATTGAGGCAATAATTTTGAATCAATAGTAATTACTAAAAACTGCTAAATCGAAATCGGACTACCATGAATATGTGTGATGTTGCTATAGTGAATGCATGTTAA
>CALNHX010013418.1:0-17075 GCA_940337035.1 Agriotes lineatus
CTCTCGGGACCATCCGCTCACAATAATGTCGAACGTTGTAAATTGGGTGAAAAATTTGCGACGTTGGTAATAAATGTGCCAAACTAGCTCTCACGTGGTTGTGGGTCAAAATACCGCAGGTACTTACACAGGGCACCAGATCCAATGGTCCCGAACGATTGACCTAACAATCGAATTTTATTTGTCGGATCACCCAAAAGCTGTTTTTTTTTATTACAGCTTATGCCAGGTCAGCAGTATGCTATTTCATGGCAGAGTTGAATGGTTTTTGACAACTAATTACTAAGTCTTTATTTGATCACTAACATAATCACTTCCTTAATGGTTTATTAATCACTCTGTGTTAGCACTATTCATAACTGTAGCGTTGGCTATTATAAACTTAAAATGTGATTTTATAATTTGGTTTTAACTAGTTAGGTAGGGGAATCCACTGCATTACAATTCCCACGAGAACCACTGCGCATGAAGATGTCACAAACAGAAATGCCTCGGACAACGTCATGCGACCCGGTTGACAACCGGGGCTGCTCCAAGTCCGGGTACGACTGTAGGGAACCAGGCAACGGGTGGAAACTATACTACTGGAACAAATATACCATTATTTATTCAACTCAGAAAAGAAATACGCGTAGGCACTTGGAACATACAAGGATTAAAAACTCACACCGGTAAACTAGCGATCATAGAAATAGAAATATCGAAATACAAAATTGAAGTAGCAGGTCTCGCGGAGACACATTGGACAGGAAATGGATACTTCAAAACGAGCAACAACAACTATTTATACTTTTCAGGAGGAGACGCACCGATCAACCATGCTGGAGTAGCTATAATGGTCTCCGCAAAATTACAAAAGACCGTAATAGACTTCCAAGCAATAAGCGACCGCATTATCCGAATAAAACTAAATGCCAAACCACAAAATCTAAATATAATTCAAGTATACGCACCTACTGCACAATCCACAGAAGCCGAAATTGAAGACTTCTACGAGAAACTCGCAGCAACTATCCAAAGCATTCCTAGTAACGATCTCGCCTTAGTATGCGGTAGAGTTCCTATATGTACTAAGAGTTGAGCCATTGGATCCACAAATCAAGGACCATGTGATGTAGCACAGATATCTTTCATTTATTTTAGTTGAAAGAAATATGCATAAAGTTTAAAATCGGTAAAAATCAGATACTCCATGGTTTGTGGATCCAAAACAAGTAACCCTACATGTCCCAACTCTTTTATATACAGGGACTCTAGTATGCGGCGATTTCGACGCCAAGGTAGGAGAAACAAAACAAGACGATCACATTAGACATATAGTAGGAAAATTCGATATCGGACAGAGAAACGACAGAGGAGAACGCTTACTAGAATTCGCAAAGGGAAACGGCTATACTAACATCAACACTGTATATAGACATCACATCAGAAGATTGTACAGGTGGAAAAGCCCAGGAGATAGAGCTAGAAACCAGATCGACTATTTCTTAACAAAAACTTGATGGAGATCTTCCTGCACCAATGTAAAAACATATTATCCAAGTGCAGTGTGCGGCTCAGACCATCAACTACTAGTAGCAACGATCCGCATTAAACTTAGAAATGTCACCCAACGACAACATCAGAAAATATTAAGAATAGAAAACAAAGATCAATTTCTTAACCATCTAAAACAGATTGAGCCAAGATATAATACTAATTCATCTACCGAAGAAATATGGTATGACATTAAGAACAGGTTATCACAAGCAATCAATACGAACATGAGCAAAACGCAACCCAGACGAAAACACTGGATATCCGACAACACGCTCAAATTAATAGAAGAACGAAGAGCAAACAGCAAAAACCGGATTACATAGTAGCGAAGACAAGAACAACTGGCAAAGACTAAATTGTGAAATAAAAAGAGCATGTAAACAAGACAACAACAACTACTACTCTGAGATATGCAAAGAGATCGAAAACCATGCAATCACAAATCAACCTGCAGACCTCTTTCGAAAAATAATATTTTTAACGCACGATTTCAAACCCAAAACCTGGGCGATCGAAGATCAAAAGGGGCAAACAAAAACAGACATACACGACATAGCAGAAACCTGGAAACAATACTGCGAACAACTGTACTCTGGAAATCTAAACCAACATGAAATCACGTACACAAAAGACAACTACAATGAAGAACCCGATATATTACGAAGCGAAATAGCATCTGCTATCAACAAACTGAGACCAAGAAAAGCCGCTGGTCCAGATGCAATAACAGCAGAGGTAATAAAAGCAGCTGACCAAATAGGAGTTGAAGAACTACACACTCTATGCAACAAGATATGGCACACCCAGCAATGGCCTAAGGAATGGACTAAAGCTATCCCAGGCAACACACGATGGTATAATAAACGTTTAATAAACATAACGATGGTATATTTTTGGTAAAGTATATCACGTAAACGTATATCTGAAACGTTTATAATTAAAAACGCATATAATTAATTTATTAAACGTATTGAGTGAACGTTTTCCGTATAAATTAAGTTTAATGTAAAACGATTTTAGACGATTAAATTTATAATTTTTAAACGTATTTATCGAATGCAATATATACGTTTTCATAAATTATTTCATATAATAAACGTGGAAGTGAAACGTTTATTATACTTGGGATAAGAACGTTGTCTAAAAACTTCAAATACATAGTGCCATTTTTGATGTTTTGTAATATTATATAGGTTTAATAAACGAGTCATTGTTAACGTGTAAATAATCTAAAACTAAATACGTATGTTATACGTTTATAGAATGTATATACGATTACAAAACAATACTTTTATAAATATATTATAATCTAATAGTGGAAACCGATACAATTAAGCTTGGAATTAAGTTACTTTTATGAATTGTTTGAAAACATCCATTCTTTTGATTAGATTTTTTATAGTTTATATCTTGAATTTAACATTTTTGCATTGCGCAAATCAGTCGAACATCTTTACGGAGTTTATGCATTTAAAATTTACCGCACAAAATTAGAACGGACAAACTCGGTACTGTGATCGTATGAAACCACAGCCGACTCTGTAGGTAGAGTCGGCTGTGATGAAACCGACTGAGCTCCGTTGTCATTGGCTCTGTGTAGACCTCGTGACTGAAAACGTGCAACGCGCGCAGCACGGCAGACTTGGCAGGACAGGCAACAGTTTTTCCTTTCTTGTCTGTGCAACAGTTCGCCATTACGTGTTTACATTGTGTGGATGATTTTTTTAGTTTGTTATTTTGTCGTTGGTGATTTGCGTTTCTTCTGTTTTTCAACTTTTTCCCACTTTGCCACACCATCATTGGACATAAGGTTAGTACATTATTTGTATTAATTTTGTTGCTACACATTACACAAATGAAAATTAAACGAAAACTAGCTTCTTCGTTCGCTTAATTTTGCTTATTTTAAAATGGCGTGATTAGTTTAATATACGTTTAATATATGTTGGTTAAACATAAAAATCTAAGAACCTATTGAGGGTGACTATAAAACATAATTTTATTACTGTAATGGAATGCAAATAGTTATTTCGCGTTACTTGCCCGAATTTGTCAGCGCTGTAAATAACTGGCGTCGCTTATTTGTCCAGGTTTTAATTTCACAGAGACTAAGAACGCCAAAATTGGCACATACCTGCATTAAAAAGCACTTGGGCAGAAAGTACGTTTATAAACGGCAAAGAAAATATTAAAATGTTTCTATCTGAATATTATAACATTATAAGGTATGTTTTTTGTTGTGATTGAGAGGGTTTACAGTTTGTATTCCGTCTTCACGACCGGTAAAACTTTTAGTTCAAAATTTTGTGTTTGAAAATCACTTTCTAAACATTTAAATTTCAGAAAAACATACGAAACTTAAAAATAATTTTTTAACGCTCGCATATCAACCATATTTTGAAAACCATTAAAGGACCCCGCGGTAAGATTTGCGTATGGGTCCAAAATTTCCATTTACGTCACCGATATTTATTCGTTAATTACCTATTTATTACTGAATATCTGTAAGCAACAGAACGGTGGTTAATTATAATTAGTATATATTTTTTAGGTCAGCTGCTTCAGATCTGCTCTTGTGCAAAAACGTATTCTTCAATCCGTTTATCTCTCTATACTGCATTAAAAGGTAGGTATAATATTAGGAGGTGATAATAATGTCTAATACTAAACTAATATCTAAGAGGCATCTACGTCGGAAGGTGGCTATCAATGTGAAATCCACTTTATCTAGTTGTTTCAGTTTAGGTGTTGAGACACAAAGAACTCCTGAAATTCAGGTTAGGCCGAGTTCATCAAACTCACAAAAAATCTCCAGAGTTGATTCAGCTCCTACTGAAAATACCACACCTTTAGAGACTGATATTAATTGCAGTAACAATGATTTATTTTCAAAAAATGACCTGTCTGTGTTGCAAAATTTAATTACATCAGAAAATTTAACAGTCGAATCTCTAAATTCTATAGTAATGCACACATCGGAAACTATTGCAAATAGCAAAAGCGAAAGTGATTTTTTAGAAAAGTTTAGAAAGTGGGCCATAGATAATAATATTACGCATAAGGCAATTAACGAATTAATACAAATAATTCATCCAGCTTTTCCATTTCTAAAGAAAGATGCTCGTACTATATTGAAAACTCCTCGGAAAGTCGAAAAATCACAGCTTGATAATGGTGAAATGATATACTTTGGAGTAGAAAAAGGTTTAAGAAAAAAAATTGATGAAGGTTTAAAGCATCCAAGTCAGATAATTTCACTAAAAATCAATGTGGATGGTATACCACTATTCAAAAGTAGTTCTACTGAATTTTGGCCAATTTTAGTCAACAGTGACTGTTTTAAAAGCCCTTATCCTTTTGCAGTTGCAATATTTTGCGGAACGGGAAAGCCTTCACCAATAGAGGGTTTCCTGGAACGTTTTGTCGAAGAGTGTTCAAGTCTTTTTTCTAATGGTATCACGCATTGCAATAAAGCATATGAAGTCAAAATAATTTTTTTTCATGTGATGCTCCTGCACGATCTTATTTAAAATGCGTTGTTGGACATACTAGTAGACGTGGATGTGAGAGATGTTTAGTAAAAGCAGATCGGGAAAGTTACAAAAATTTTTACCCGGTTAATTCGGCGCATGAAGCTAGAAACGACTCCGATTTTTTAAATAATTGTCTTGAATCAAATAGTTACATTAAGGGACAATCACCTCTTTTAACATTGGGGGTAGGTTTGGTTTCACAATTTGTGCTAGATCCAATGCATCTTATTTATCAAGGGGTTATGAAACGATTGCTACTATTATATATCTATGATTGATGGAAAACGTCCTTATAAAATCAGCAAATTATCAGTTAGTAAAATTAGTAAATTTTTGTTACTTGTAAAGAAACATACCCCTGTTGATTTCCATAGAAAAATTCGCCCATTGAATGAGGTTAAACGATGGAAAGCCGTAGAATTTCGATTTTTTCTTCTTTGCTGCGGACCTGTTGTTTTAAAAAATAATGTGGAGGAGAAATATTTCCAACATTTTCTTTGGTTGCATTGTGCCATTTTTATTTTAAACAATGAATACTTATTAAACGAATATTTTTTAGTAGCAAAAGAGGCAATTGCGAAATTTATAAGACTTTGTCCGAAACTGTATGACAAGTTTTTTGTGACATACAATGTTCATTCCTTAAGCCATCTTCATGAAGATGTAGTTAGGTATGGACAGTTGGAAAACTTTACTTGTTTTGCATTTGAAAATTATTTAGGCAAGCTCAAAAGCAAGATTCGAGGTAAAATTCTGCCTTTAGAACAAATTAATAATCGCCTTTCAGAGATCGAAAGCATTGCGACTGATACCAAAATAACTCCTGATAATAATTACTGTCCCATGTTTGTCAAACATATTAATGGTTCATATTTTATATGCAAGAAACAAAAATTTAATGATATTCTTATTTCAGTATCTTCACCAGATAATGTTGTTGCTGTAAACAAGAAAATTTATGTTATAGAATCAATTGTTCATATGAATGAAAGTTATAAAATCATTAGTACTGCATTTAGGTACCTGGAGGATTTTTATCTAAGGCCTATTAAATCATCTAAATTGGGAGTATATTTTGCTAGAGGTAAAAGCAATCAAGTAATTTTTAACGTCGAAGAAATATCATGTAAATATATTGCAATACCTTACAAAAACGGTTTTTATGTAAGTCCCATCATTCACCAAAAGAACATATAAGTGAAATTCTTTAGCGTAGTTATTACAAGTGAAGCTGCAGAAAAAGGGAATATTTCCAAATTAAAAATTTCTAAAGGTCCAGTTGCTTTATGAGGTAAAGATTTTGTGTTTTTAGAAAACTTTATTACTCTGTTGCAATATTGTCTTTGCCAGGATTTAAAACTATTTTTTATATGTCCGTCCTTTTAAAAGAATATGTTTGTATGCCATTTTGATGCTATTACCTCCTTTTTTACCTCCTTTAACATGTCTATGAAACTCTCCTGTTTGTTGGGATCCATTGTGCCAATAGCAAAATGTATGCTGTGGTGGAATTTGAAGACCGAAAATGTGCCGTTGTTCCATTAAATTGGCTGACTGACGAGCAACACAAATGTCATTGGCCAAAAACGACGACGTTGCAAGTTTTTGAGAAAATGGTTAAAACATGTAAAGAAGTAGCATGCTCCTGGCCAAAACATGCCGTAATAAAAGTATTCCAAGTAATAGGTAATTTTTGTAAATTTTCGTATACTGACCAGGTTATAAAATATGAGTTCATTTAAGCTGATTACGATGAAGCAAACAAAAAGCTGCAAAGAGTAATTGATGAAAGTTCAAGTTCTGACACAGGGGACATGCATCAACCGGTATTAAACATTTTAGCACCAAACACAACTGAGGAAGTCAATGAAATCAATAAAAATAAGAAATTAGTCGCACAAAAGCGACATCGTGATGAAGATGATATGTGTTGTCGAGGTTTGTTATTCAAAAGCTATATTTTTGGGCTAATCTTGCTCATATTTGCTTGTTTTAGCGCTGCTGAATCTTCCAGCGACTTTAGTGATGTGGAGATATCGAGTGGAAGAGTTGCCAATAATAATTCAATCTCCAGCAATACCAGTCTTGCTACAACTATAAGTGTTGATCGCTTGTCCACATGTCCATCTCCTATAACATCCAGTACCAGTGTTAAGGCGCCAAATACTCCATATCTGTTAGAAACTATTCTCCGAAAAATTGAGCATTTAGCGAACACACAGGATCAGCATACACTCTTGCTTAATAACATACTGGCTAGCAGTCAATCAACAAGTGCTCAATCATTAAATAGACCCACAGATGTTCCAAACTGCCAGTTAGTACTAAGCTAGAGTATAAAGCTCTGGAAAATTTTCTACACAATGAAGAAAAATTTAATTATATGGTAAATTTTGTTTTTTCAAATAAAGTTTAAACAAATTAATATAAAATAATTCTATTGCAGAAGTGCCGTTTAGCATGCATTGGAGGAACAGGTGTTCGAAACGCCGTTATGAATATGATGAAATTTATACTTAGCGATAAGGTGGCGGTAAAGTTCAACTGGGCGGAAGAGATAATAAAAAAAGAGCTTTCAAAGAGACACTATTGTCTAAAGTTGTTCAAGGTAATTTAAAAAACAGTATTTGGCTGGGGTGTAATTTTTTTCAATTTTTAGAAGCAATAATGACTGCATTTTCAAAGCATGGTGACCGTGTTGATTTAACGGATAAGTGTATCCAAGATGCCATGAAAGATTGGCTTAAGCTAGCAAAACATCGTCTTGAAAACAGGGCGAAAAAGTTGCGTTAAAATTAGGTATCTACTTTGTTTCATTTGATTCCTATCTTTGTTAAGTTTTTGTGTTTAATACGTATTCCTATGTATTTTTACCAGTTTTTATGTAATTTGATCTTTGATTACTTTTTTGTGTTAATGTATTAACATCTGTTTTTACAACCTTTTTAAATTTATATTTAATAAATATATTAAAATTTAGCATTTATTTTATTAATGTTGTTACTTAATTTTTGTAAAGCAGACATTGGTTGTTTTATATACAAGTAAGATTTTGCATACATTTCTACTCAAGACATTTACTTATACATTAACATAGGATTGCTTAGTAAAACCATATTTATGACTTCTATGAAATGCAAAGACCTATCCCATTCGGGTTGACGTTTATTAGATCTACGGTATGCAAAAACTCCCTGTTATGGGTAAAGAGCATGCACAGTTTGTTTTGCTTCAGCAACAACTCTGAAAGTTTTATATTTTCATAAACTTTAGGATACTATGTCTTTCCAGTAAGTATTCATTCAGTCCTACTATTGTCAAAAGTGTTTTGAGAAAATCAACTATTTTAGAAACACAATACAGTGGCTTTTTAAATTAACCCCTCTCTCTCTCACAACACTAACTTCAGAACTAGTTAACTAGAAAAACAACATAGGTGGAGAAATAAGTTTACAAATACTACCTTTAAGTAGAATTCCACTTCAAAGGTTTTACAATACCGAGCATCCCTTACAAAGTAGTATTTGTAATTTTTCCTCCATCTATTTTTTCCATATAAATTATTTTAAAAGTTATGTGTGGGTTACTTTCAAAATGCACTGTATAGGTCAACAATTACACGTATATTCTACACGTTTACTACGTTACCTACTATGAAGTATATACCTACCGAATAAACATTAAATCAACGTGGGTGATAACGTTAGATATATGTATACTGAACGTTTCGAATTAGTATCTCATAAACGTAGAACATTTGTAGTATTAAAACGTTTATTATTGATATTCCATATAAGTATAATCTACCTGCCCAATAAACATTAAATCAGCGTAGGTAATAACGTTAGATAAACGTATATCTTACTGGTGTATAACTTGTGTTATATACGTAGTTTCTGAACGTTTCGAATTAGTATCTCATAAACGTAGAACATTTGTTGTCTTAAAACGTTTATTATCGATATTCCATATAAGTATAATATACCCTTATATTAGATAATAAATAAACGTCTACAGGGCGGACATTTTGCCAAAAAATAAACGTTTAATATAA
Source organism: Agriotes lineatus (assembly GCA_940337035.1). Lineage (NCBI taxonomy): Eukaryota > Metazoa > Arthropoda > Insecta > Coleoptera > Elateridae > Agriotes > Agriotes lineatus. Next base: position 9,127 of record CALNHX010013418.1, read on the forward strand.
ATCATATATATACCGCAGATTTGGAATAAAAAAAAACGTTTAATACACCATCATGTGTTGTCTGGGATGTTTATAACGATCCACAAAAAGGTAGTAACACTAAATGCGAAAACCACCGTACAATCGCATTAATATCACACACCATCAAGGTCTCCTTCACATAATTAATGAAAGACTCAAAGCCTATTTAAACTAACACGAATATGGAAAGACAACAACATATCGAAAAAAATAAAATGCAGAGTGGGTACAATGTCTAATCTTTCCCATTCTAACATACGGCAGCGAATCCTGGACTCTCAGACAGAAAGAGAGGAAGAAAGTCGATGTCACAGAAATGTTCTGCTGGCGGAGAATGCTGGACATTTCATGGACAGAACACCGCACAAATGTATCAATACTCCAAGAACTCAATATCAAGAGACGATTGTCAAACGAAATACAACTCAAAACATTAAGATACTTTGGACATATTATGAGAAAAGAACCCGACAACATGGAAAGATTAGTAATACAGGGGAAGGTAGAAGGAAAAAGATCCAGAGGCCGATGGCCTTCCAGATGGATAGATCAAGTTACAAAGTTAACCGGAAAGCTTACGCATACACTCACGACCGAAGCACAAGACCCAGTACAATGGAGAGGAACAATACTAGATGCCGCAGTGGCCACTACATTCCCTACTGGAATTAAAGACTGAGGAGGAGTAGTTAGGTAGGTATTTTATAATAGCCAGAACTACAATTTAAAATAACTACGGAGTCAACCAGTCCGCATAAAACCAAACCTCATTGCAAAAATAATAACCAGAAGTTTATGTACCAACACAATGCAATGTAGTACTTGTCGTCAATTGCTTCCTTAGATTGCATGTCCAGTTGAAAAAAATTTATAAAAAGGTTTTCGCGGAACTTCCCTCGCTCGAATCACATCAATTTGCAAAAACTGTGAATTACATCAATTAAAAAAAAAATTAATCGGCTGGGATGCGAACTCGCGCTTCTAGGCGAATATTTTGAGCCGAGTTTCTACTCTACTGTATCTCTTTTCGACAATGATAAAGCTCGAGCTATCTACAAATTATTATTTTCTATTTCTACCCTGTATACATTTCTTTGAAATGTTCTCGGTTTGCAAAATATCGTCTTCCCCAACAAATAGTTTTTGAGCTATACCGCCAACAGACAGACAGACAGAATTGAGAAAACCGTGTTCCTTCGTCTTTTAGACGACTGTGGTCACCACACGACTTTCTTTTACTGCTTGTAAACATTTAAATTTGCGATTTTTCAAAAACCTTTTTGACAAAAGTTATAAATAATTACGTAATATATAACAGTTTTAAACATTTTTATTCCTATTCGTTTTGGAGAAAGTTTTGCGATTTGTTCAAAAACTGCATTTCTTATAAACTTTTTGAACCAAAGTTGTACATAACGACATAATACATCATTCTTGTTCTATGACATTTAATTTGTATCAAACAATTATAACATTTTCCAGAAAAATAGAAAAAAACATAAAAGTAAAGTACCACTGCCGATGCTGGTTACCTGATTTTAACCGAAAATGACTGCGATCTCCAAATTTATATTAAAAACAAAGATATACATTTTGAAACCGATTAATTAAACCATCTGGGCTGTAGAGAGGACTGACAGACTCACAAATTGACAGGCTCATAAACTAACAGACATATATCACTTCGAAAACCACTTTTTGTGAAGACACGAAAACTGATATCTCCGCAATAATCTCGAGTTCGCAAAAAATCATGATTACTAAATTTTACGAAATAAAAGAAAGTAAAAATGAAGTATACCTTTCAGATTTTGTACCTTTATGACCATTCAATACGTAACTAAAAAGCATTTTAGATTAATTGTAACCATTATAGTTATATATGTATCAAATACATAATGTAGGACTTTATTGAACGAATCTATTCTACGCGGAACGAATGTAGCGCAGCGATAAAGAGGTCTAATTATGTACGAGCTGAATCTAAAGCTTTACGTTCGACCACACTGCAGAAGATTTCCTTCTATATACAATATCGTTTATATTAAACTCTATTCACTATAGTCACGGATTGTCAAAAATGACGTTTTATGATAGCACTGTTGAATTTCTATTGGTTTTTTTTGTTACTACTAGTAGGTTGGACATTAGTAACTTAATTAATTGTTTCTAGTTACCCATAGCTGACTTAAGAGTATTAACCATGATATAAAGGATTGTTTTAATTGGATTTTGACATTGACATTCCGGGACTATAGTGAATAGAGTTTAGACACATTAGAAAGTTGCTATTGAAACATTTAATAGTTTCAAAGTGTGCTTCGTCTAGGTTAATTGCGTTATCGATATCAAGGATAACTACCTATTACCATAATATATTAAAGATGAACTTCTTTTATTATTTGTAAGAGTCTCATGTAATAAACCGATTTAACAATTTTACCAAGCAGAAAAGGCGCGCTCCAACTTTTTTTATCCCGAATCAGGGGCAAGTTGAGCATTGTACCGCCAGATGCAAGCACATAATAAATAAAGTATTTAAAGTAATAAAGTAATAAAGTATTTAATTTTGGTGGAATATAGGTACATGTTATACACAACATAATTGGCAAAACTATTAACCTATTCACACCAAAATCACAAGGTTCAGTTCAGTTACACTGTTTTTCAACTGAACCTTGAATTTATAGATAAGCAGTTATATGCAACTAATGCCTACATTAACTAAGAAAAAAAAACTAAATTCTAAATAAAATGTTAACTAGCAAAGCCGTATGAATACAAACAACCAGCTGTATTATATTAGCAGACACCATGTTACAAATTCTTTGCTAAAAGATATTTAAAGTAATGTTTTCTAAAGGCAGTAGTAGATAATTCTTTTAACGAATATGGTATTTCATTGTATATATTGCTGATGTTATATTGAAACGAGCGTTGAAAGAGAGCAGTTTTATGCTGTGGCGGTGTAATAAGACCCTTGTGTCTTAAGTTTAAATTATGTACATCCGTTCGGAATTGTATTTTATTATACAGGTAAGGTGGTTTTTGATTAATAATTATTTTATTATATAATGAAGCTGTATGTAGTAGTCGTCTGTTGTGCATGTTAAGCCATTTAGCGTCTATTAATTTATGTGAAATGTGATCAAATTTGCGAATACAATAAATAAATCTTAAGCAAGCGTTTTGAACTCTCTGTACCCTTCCAGCTGAATCATAGTCTAAGCAAGGTGAGTATATCTCTGAGCAGTATGAGAACTGGGAGAGCACTAGAGCATCACACAGCATTTTCTTTTGATCTTTAGTTAGATACAATCTATGTGGATACAAAAGCTTTAGATTCAGGTATGCTTTTTGTATACATTTGTTTATATGCGTCCTGTATCTAAAACTATTGTCTATAACAAGGCCCAAGTTTTTGGCATTTTCTTTTAGTGGTATTACTGACCCATTGATTGTAATTTGAACTAAAGATTTTACATTTTCGCAGTCAACTTTTCTGCCAAACAGAAGAACACAGGATTTCGACGGGTTTAAAAGTAAACAATGTTTGGTTGACAAATCAAATATTTTATTTAAGTCACTAGAGATGTCTTTCATCCCCTGATCAAACCCGGATGGTAGAAATGAGCAATAAATCTGCGTATCATCAGCATACATATGCATTTTACTATGTTCAACAAATTCAGAAAATTTTGAAGTATATACAGTATACAGTAGTGGGCCAAGAATCGAACCTTGAGGCACGCCTTGTAATATGGTTCGTGCTGAGGAACGATTTCCGTCCACATTTACACTTTGAGTTCTTTTATTAAAGTAACTTTTAAATAAATCTATTGCATTTAGAGAAAAACCCACGTACTGAAGTATTGCAAACAACAGATCGTGGTTAATCGTGTCGAATGCTTTGCTATAATCCAATAGGGTAAGTATTGTCAATTTTCCAGTGTCAGTTGCCTTAAGGATATCATCTGTAACAGTCATCAGCGCAGTGGTGCAGCTATAAGCAGGTCGAAATCCCGACTGTATATCTGATAGCAGGTTATTTGTATTTAGGTAGTACATTATTTGACTGTTCATAATTTTTTCGAGAATTTTAGAGAAGGTAGGTAAAATGCTTATAGGTCTAAGATCAGAATATTCTGCCGGATCACTAGTTTTAGGTTTCGGAGTTACAATAGCGTGCTTCCAGATGTCAGGGTAAACGCTTTCTGTTAGACAGAAGTTAATTATGTGTGTGATATATTTATGTATATGCGGACAACACGCAGCTATCATTTTGATATTAATTCCGTCTGCACCTATCGCGTTACTTCTGATATTACCAATATAGCGACCGACTTCATCTTCAGAAACAGATGCAAAAGAAAATTTGACAGCACCTTCCTTTCTCAAGTTATTTAAATAAAATTCTTTTACAGTTTCATCTACTTGCAATTTAGGAACACTATCAATAAAAAAGTTATTAATTCGATTTGGGTCAGACATAGTTGTGGGAATTTTAAATGTTGGTGAGTTCTTAACATTTAAATGATTAAATTCTTTCCAACATTGTTTTGTTGAACAATTTTTTATCTTATATGCAAAGTACGCCTTTTTTTCATTATAATACTAGCGCTTGTCAGATTCCTTAATGATTTATAATATTCCCAATGAACATTACTTTTCGACTTTTTAAATCTTAGTTTTGCCTTGTCTCTTAATTTCATCATGAGTTTTACGTTTTCAGTTAGCCAAGGCATGTATGGTTTTGTTGTTTTGACGGTTTTCCAAGGGCATGTTTATCAAACAATTTAATTAAGTTGCTATTTAGTATGTCAATTTTTGCATTAATATCATTTACGTAATATATTTGTTGTAACGGCAATAGCTTAAAGTCATTTATAAAATCATTTAAATTAAAGTGTTTGAAGTCTCGATAGGTTCTGACAACAGGGGTTTTCTTAGGTACCTCTGCAGCGATAGTACAATATATGAGTTCGTGATCAGATTCATTATTAACCTCCACCCCGAATATTTAACCAGAGAGGGATCAGAAGATAAAATGACATCAATGAGAGATTCGGAATCTAGAGTAATTCTAGTTGGCTCTGAAATATGTTGACTTAAATTTAGACATTCCAAGAATTCAGTAAAATACTTAGTGTGTGGATTTGATTTTGCTAGTAAATTAATATTTATGTCCCCCATGCAAAATATTTTTTCCGAAACAGTTGTACACAATGTAAATGATGTTTCAAGTTCATCAACAAATGTTTTATAATTTGTAGATGGTGGTCTGTAGATTACACCAAAGACGTATGTTTCAAATTTGTTTTTAACCGTAAACCATAATTGTTCAATGTTATTACTTGTATTGATTATTTTGTATTTCAGAGAGTTTCTTATGTAAACCGCTACTCCGCCACCCCGACTATTTCGATCTTGCCGTATCAAATCATAATCGTGAATTGAAAGACTTTGGTTACTTATGTTTGGTGAAAGCCACGTTTCTGATAAAGAAAATATGTCGTAGGTTGTGATAATGTTTCGAATGTAATCCATTTTTGGAAACAGTGACCAAATGTTTAAGTGAGCTGCTTTTATGCTGCTAGTATTCATATGTCTTTGCTGTCAAAAACAAAACAAAAACAAAGACAGAAATACGAATTTGAGAAATTAAAAACTAAAATTTAATTGTTCCGTGCGACAACCGAAAATTTGGTTAAGACGGCGTTTGAAATATTCGCGCTAACCGCACACATTACTTTATTAAGAGCGCATTTAGTTCAGCCTGAGTGTTAAGTTTATGAATAATGTTATTTACCTTCACAAATATTACTCCATCGTTAGTCCACACTGCTTTATGACCAAATTTCTTCACAGCTGATCTTACTAGCTCCATTCTCCTCCATGTAAGATCCTCGCGGATGACAATTCTGGATCCTTTCAGCTTACTTTTGTTCCTGAATATTTGCTTTTTTCATGCTTCGTTGAACGAATTTAACGATTATAGGCCGATGACCACCTTCTTTGCCTTTTAAACGGTGACTTATGTCAATAGCGTTATCGGGAAGTTCAATACCAAGCCTGTCCCTGCAGATTTTGATAACTGCTTGGTCCGTATCCTCATTGGGCTCTTCAGGTACGCCGAATAGTCGTAGACTATTTTTCGTGTATATTGTTCGTATCCGTCAAGGATTTCATCAGATTCCGCTACGGTTTTTGCAAGCTGCTTCTCCAATTGGGTACTTTTTCCTCGAGACGCTTAATAGTTTCCCCCAAATGGGTTTTTATGGAGTTGCTGATGATACTCTCCATTTTTTCCCGAAACAAGTCACTATCTAAGAGTTTATCTACCATTTTTTGGGCCAGGTTATCACCACTATCATCTGCAACGCTTGGTGCACCACGATTTCTTCTTGTAGTAGACATCTTGTAAATAACAAACTAAACTTTTAATAATATATTTGCAGCTCGGCGCGCACGTCTGGTTAGCTCCGCGGTCGCATTCGCATAGGCACCAGCTTCTACACAACAAGGTAAAACGAGGTTATCGATTATACATACATACATACATACCAAGAAGTTTATAAATCGAATAAATCCAACGTAGAAAAAGATAAATTGATTAACATTGTAAATCTGGTTTCGAAAGAAACATCGGACACTATAAAGGAATAGGTAAAGAAAGCTTTGCATCAAATGAAAATGGGTCTAGTAGAAGAAGAAGACTGAATCAACTGCGAAATGCTGAAGCTGGGAGAAAGGGTGACCATGAAATACTCAAGCTATAAAAGAAGAGACAAATATAAACTTGGAAACTACCGTCCAGTAAGCTGGCTACACCACCCTTACAAACTAGCGAAATAGTTATTTACATTACGAGCTGTTTGAATTTTATAGGCGAAGCTTTAATTTTGAAGCAGGACACGAAGCGAAGTACTTGAATGAAATCGAACGCGGTAAAGTGCTTAACGCACCGAGTATTATATTAGATTTTTTGAACGGCATAATGTTCGTAACATCTATAAATTCGAGGTTCTGCTTTCGAATATCAAAACCACCATTGCCATCAAGCAAGCTGCCTTCAGTAACTTTTGTAGTTTACGCTTTGAAACGGCGAAAATCAAAGTGGTATATATCTTTTTTTAGTTCTCAGAAACTCAACTGAATGAGGAATTAAGTTTCTGAAAATACTCGTTACTAATACAAAGCAACTTTTTTCTTTAAGCTAAAAAGTACGGTGGAAGTCAACTGTGTATGAATGTGTTATTACTAGAGTCCGTCAAAAGCCATTGTGCGATTTTTCTTACTGTAGGTCCCTTTGGGCCAGATTTTGTATATAGGCGTTTCACGTAGTAAGGGGTGGAATGAACCACATTTGTTGGTGCCATAAATGCTATAAAATGCCCTTTTTCGTGATAAATGCTATCTTTTGAATAAATGCCATATTTTAATGCTATATTTCAATCAAAATCAATATTATGTGGCTAATTCACAACAAAAGGGATTACAAATTTCAAAATAGACATGCAGAAGTTTTGATAAGTGCCAGGTACTAAGGTCGATGACCCGTGGCGGGGTGACCGTTCGTCGCGCGCCTCAACGCTCAGGTAAGTATTCCGTTACGTCCAGTTGTCAACAACAAGCCCGCGCTCTCCCCTTTCTCTTCAATGCACCTCGGATACCTACGTTCCACTTATTTGTCTTGTGCCCGTCATTTTTATCAGATTACTTTGTCTTTTGTTTTGTGTTGTGAGATTTTTAATATTACTGGTTACATTTTTTCTAAAATTTCAACTTTTTGAAATAAATACTTACCTTTTTTATGCTTTATTTTGAAATAAGTGCCATTTTATATGCCATATTTTGAAAAAATAAATGCCATTTTGCTATGCTATATTTTGAAAAAATACGGGAATATTTTGACGGACTCTAGTTAT